>APFE030896055.1:180464-201454 GCA_000404065.3 Pinus taeda | reverse complement strand
AGTCTTAACATCTAACTGCTGCAACTCTAAATCAAGCAAAGCCACTAATGCTAACACAATTCTAATTGAAACAATTTTAACCACTGGCGAAAAAATCTCATGAAAGTCAATAACGACTTTCTGAGAAAACCCTTTTGCAACCAATCGCGCTTTGTACCTGTCTTCCGTATCATTCACACCTCTTTTCAGCTTGAAGACCCATTTACACCCCACAGTTTTCTTGCCTTTCGGAAGCTCCACCAGATCCCATGTGCCGTTCTTATTTAAGGCCATCATTTCGTCCTTCATGGCTGCTTTCCACTTGTCACTTTTCGAACCTTCTATTGCTTCCTGATAGCACAGAGGTTCATTGTCATTAGCAGTAAATGCAACAAAAGTGACATAATCATCATACCTTCTCGGTGGCCGTTTGATTCTTGTCGACCTCCTTAAGCATGTTCCTGGCGCTTCCTCGATTGGCTGGCTACCACCTGTAGGAATTTCTTGCCGATCAGTATCTGAGACCTGTTCATGATCTAAGCCTGAACCCTGTTCATGTTCTGATTCTGAAACCTGTTCATGACTAGTATCTGAACTATGGTCATCATGACTATCGTTAGAAATGCTATCAAACTGAATGGAAAGTCAGATACAACATGCTGTTTCAATCTACTATCTACATCTAACTGTACAAGAGAGGATTCATTAAACTTTACATCTCTGTTGATGATGATTTTGCGGGTAGTAGGATTCCACAATCTATATCCCTTTGTTCCAACACCATACCCAACAAAGATATACCTTTTAGACTTTGGATCTAACTTAGTTCGCTGATGTTTAGGCACTAGAGCATATGCATCACAACCAAACACTCTGAGTTTAGAATAGTCACAAGGGTGTCCTTTCCATACCTCTTGCGGAATCATGTAATCTATCGCCGTCGGTGGAGATCGATTTATCACATAACAAGTTGTTTCCACCGCTTTTGTCCACAACTCCTTTTGCAACTCGACGTTACTCATCATGCTCCTTGCTCTCTCGCGAAGAGTTCTGTTCATGCGTTCAGCAACTCCATTCTGCTGAGGAGTATAAGTCGTGGTCTTATGCCTCTTGATCCCTGCATCCTTGCAATAGCTGTCAAACTCCTTGGAAGTAAATTCACCACCATTGTCAGTTCTTAAACACTTTATTGTTCTACCAGTGTTGTTTTCTACCAATGCTCTAAACTGCTTGAAAACTGAAAACACATCAGATTTTCTTTTCAACATGTAGACCCAAACCTTCCTAGAAAAGTCATCAATGAATGATACAAAATAAGACGAACCACCATATGGGGTTGTAGGGGCTGGTCCCAAAACATCTGAATGAATATAATCAAGTATGCCTTTACTAGTATGTTTGCCTGTTTTAAACTTTTGTTTACTTTGTTTACCAAACAGACAATGCTTACAGAAATCTAATTTTCCAGACTTCAAATTTGGAAGTAACTTGCGATCAGCCAAAATTTTCAACCCTCTCTCACTCATATGCCCCAATCTTTGATGCCATAAGTGAATGGAATTACTGTCATGTGCAGACACAGTAGACACAAAAGCTGACCCTGTACCTCCATCTAACTGAAATAGATTTCCTACTTTCTTAGCTTTCATAACTAGTAAGATGCCTTTGTAAATTTTCATTACTCCACCTTAAATTACAGTTTTATACCCATTTGAATCAAGTGCTCCTAATGAAATCAAGTTTTTCCTTAAATCTAGTACATGCCTTACATGAGTTATTATTCTAGTTGTTCCATCAAACATTTGTAGTTGTATGCTTCCAATCCCAACAATATTACATGTTACATCATTACCCATGTACACAACACCGTCATTAATTGATTTATAATCCTTAAACCATTCTTTATGGATACACATGTGGTTTGATGCACCGGAATCTAACAACCAATGTTGACTATGATTTGACACATTAACTGATAATACTTCATCACTCATACCTGAACCCAATGTTGAACCTCTATCTGTCGTATTCGCCTCCTTCTTCTCTGTCGAAGACTCTGCTTCTGAAGTTTGTTGCTGACGCTTCCAGCAGTCCTTCTTTAAATGCCCTGATTTGCCACAAAACCAACACTTTAGCTTACTCTTCTTCCCTTTCGACTTTGAACGTGAGTCGCTCGGCTCCCTGGGGCGTCTTTCTTTCGAACGACCTCTAACCATCATAGCTTCTAATGTAGAGGTTTTAGAATGCGACTTCCTCCTTGTTTCTTCCGATAATAAGGATGCAACTACATCATCAAAATCAATAGTTTTTGATGAACTAAGACTTACAGAAGTAACAAAATGATCCCATGACTCAGGCAACGAGCACAATAAAGTAATAGCTTTATCCTCGGATGGAATTTTTACTTCTATACTTTGTAATTACACAAGAAGAGTATTAAAAGCATTTAAATGATCAGCAATCAATGTACCTTCTTTCATTCTCAAACCGTACAACTGTCGCTTCAGGAGAATCCTATTAGTTAAGGATTTGGTCATGTACAGTTTCTCCAGTTTCGTCCACAAACCAGCAGCTGTTGTCTCCGACACAATATTAAACAGGACATCATCAGCTAGACACAGTCGAATAGCACTAATCGCTCTTTCATCCATCTCGGCCCACTCGCTATCTGTGATGTTGTAAGGCTGTTTGGACTTGCCCAACAACGCCTTTGCCATGCCATGTTGGACAAGTAAATCATGCATCTTCACCTTCCAGATCTCAAAATTATTCTTGCCATTAAATTTCTCAATTTCAAACCGGGCACTTTGAGTTTTCGCCATTTTTGTATCGAAAAACACAATAATCTCCAATACCAACGTTTAAATACCAGCAATTTAAAAAACCAAACTGCCTAATGCCTCAAAAAATATCTTCCGTTTGCACTTCACACAAAAAAATTCTGCCTATGCCTTTGTTTTGACACAACAAAAAAACTGCCTTATTACAATATATAAAGACCTCCACCAAAAAACAAAAAATTTCTGTTTTATTAACTTTTGTTTCAAGTATTTTGATGGATGTCCTGGAAATGTCGTGGGAGTACGGTATTGAAAAACCTTAGTTCCCAAAATATATACCCCAATATATTTTAACACCCCACCATTATTTAACTCTATTCACCATTGTTTAATCGCTTTAATAAAAAAATCACCGAATAAAGCACATATCCAATTTATAAAACATTTCGGTGCGGCTTATAATTATGAAAAAATATATGAGCATGGTAAAATACATGCACATAGATTCACTTTCTTAACAATTCCATCTTATTTCCCGAGCCTATCAGAAGAACTTGCTGGCATTGCTTGGTTACTTCGATGAACCCAAAAAACATATGCTTATTTATGATTATTGGTAAAATATGGGGAAGACAGAATACGCAGCACCAACCTTTCATACGCAACGATGAAAGATACGCACCAGCTCAACACACGTATCAAGCTCCACATTCCTTTACTCAGCGCACCGCACTAACAGTTCCAGGCTCAGCGCACCGCACTAATAGTTCCAGCGCTCAGCACTAACAGAAATCACACGCAGGCAGGTTCATGCCCGCACCAGCACAGTCTGCCAGCATCAGCAGTCACGCACGCAGCGCCTCCAATCAGCTTCTCCAGGCAGCACCTCCAACATGCTCTGATACCACTTGTTGGTACAGGTGCACAGCAAACAAAATAAACACACAGCAGAATATCAAGCACATAAACACAAGAGTTTAATGTGGTTCACCTAGCCAATTTGGGTTACGTCCACCAAACATAGGCATCAGGAATTTATTAATCAAACAGGAGATTACATAATGAAAACCTCATAAAACTCTCACCCTCTTAGCAAACCATCCGAATGGTTGCCTGTTATATAGCATAGAGAATCTAACAGCCTCATTAACTCCCTCACATCAAATATAGGAGGCATTAACTCCCTCCCAACAACCTGGAGCTAATCTAGGAACTGACTTTCTATTGTTGTCATCAGCTGAGATTTTTCCTATTTTGCTCCAAACAGAAAATCTCAACAATTGTGAGAGAGATTCTCTCTTTCTTCTGTTAGCCAACACATAAGTGTACAATAACTACTTTATTATATCCTTAATTTACACTTGTAGGAAAACATGACTTCTAAATGAATGAGAAAGTAGATGTATTACTTTAATTTTAATATTTTTTTACAATAAGTATTTTATATATTCTTATACTCCACCTATAAGAGAGCATGACTTCTAAATGAATGATATTTTAGATGTATTACTTTTAATTTTAATAGTTTTTATTACAAAATGTTTCTTGACTTGCTTAAACTTTCTCCGTTTTTCCATATAGATACAACACTCTTAAATGGCACAAATAACATTTTTATTCAGGATCCTAGATAACAAGTATGCTAAAAGGAACAATTTTGTTCTAAAATCTTGCAACCAGATTATAAGCATATCAAAAATAAAAAATTTTATTTTATAATTTTTTTCTTTTTAACATTATAATTCCATAGAGGGATAGAATTTTAGCATGTATATTTCCACATTTGTTGGGAAAATCCTTGAAAGAAACACACATTTCTATGGCTTTCAAGGATTTGCCCAATGTTTCGAGAAACCTTCACCTACCTTCAAGGACTTGAATCTTAACTAATAATGTGATGAGTGTTGGACCTACTTAAATATAGGATAAAATATAGCCATTAAAAGAGGAAAAATATTACAATTGCAATTAAAATTATGTCAAATATAAAACTCAACATGGATTTCTTCCAAATTATCATTTTGCAAATTATAATTAGAAACAAAATTAAAATTTATAGCATGTGAATTGAAAAATAAATTTTTCGAATTATAATTATCAGCAAAATTAAAATTTATATCATGTACGGTGTTGTTTGGCACCTCACTGGGAGGATAAGGCTATTGATCTATGGTGTTCTTTGGCACCTCACTAGGAGGATTCCATCCCCAGTTGGAGCCACTGTTAGGGTCCTATGATTCATAGGGTCAAATGATTATTGGATATTATGTTTCAGTTGATGGAATTGTAAATAATATTATATTCTGCAAATTATTTCCAAGAAAAAAATAGAAAAAGTAAATAAGGGACTTGCAAGACAAAATATGCCCTTAGGGTTAATTAGATATGTTTTAGAATAGTAATCCTACTTATAATAATTAATCTTGTCATTTAGACACTATTAACAATTTGTAATAATATGTGTCGACGCTAATGTTTGGTTTTTATAACAAAGTCGAAAGCGACAAAGACTAATTGTCGGCTTGTGGTATATGGCACGCAAGAATCAACGATTGAGATCTCCCCCACACGAATCAACATCGGGGGAGTTCTTTCTGGCACCCCCGAGCTCCATCCCACCTTACTCACAAGGGGGTGCAAAAGGCTCCACTATGTGTCACCCTCACCATGCTTCGCACCCCACCCTTGCCATTTCACTCATCGTGCCCTCCTCCAAAAATTCATCCAAAGTTTACCACCTACTCCCATGCCAACAATCACTCGCCACCTCAGTTGATCTTCCCTCTACTCATCGTCTACCAACTCACCACCAGCGGACCCCACTTCCTTTCCACCAACCATGTGCCGCCACATTATCCTCCTCCTCCATGTCACCTCCCACTTCCATGTCATATATCCATTCCATCCCACTACGGCTAGATCAATAGTGAATGTTGGCAAATTAAGTCAGCACTGAGTTGGAAAAATAATCAGTTAAAACTCTGTTTTTTCCTATACAACCCAGTGATTTCGAGCATGATTTCCAACAAATAAGAACGAATTTCTCAAAATTGAAAGAGGTTTTTGTCCAAAACAAACCCATTTAAAAACATTTGTTTCAATTTTCTAATAACTATTATGGTTTAAGAAATTCACTTGAATCTTTGAAGGCATATTTTCTAGAAATTTCCTTTTTAAGTCACTATTTTCAAATGTGGTTTCCGAACAGATGAAAATGAATTTTTAAAAAATGAAAGAGGCTTTTGTTGGTAACATCCTCCTCTACAAAACAATATGTCAATTTTTTCACAACTTTCATGGGTTGAGATATCTAAAGGGATCACTGGACTCTATTTTTGAATATCTCAACCCATGATAGGTGTGCAAAAACTGAGAGGTTTTTGTAGAGGAGGATCTTACCATCAGTTTTTGAAAATTCATTTTCATCTATTCGAAAACTACATTTGAAAATAGTGACTTAAAACAGGAAATTTCTAGAAATATGCCTTCAAAGATTCATGCGAATATCCTAAACCATAATAGTTGTTAGAAAATTGAGCCAAGATTTTTTAAATGGGTCCATTCTAGACAAGAACATCTTTCAGTTTTGAGAAATTCGTTCTTATTTGTTTGAAAAACATGCTCAAAATCACTACGCTATATAGGAAAAAACATAGTCTTAACTGATTATTTTTCTAACTTGATGCTGACTTTAATTTGCCAACATTCATTATTGATTTGGCAGGAGTGGGATTGAATGGATATATGACGTGGAAGTGGGAGGTGACATGGAGGCAGGGGATGATGTGGAGGCACATGGTTTGTGGAAAGGAAGTGGGGTTCGTCGGTGGTGAGTGTGCAAACGATGAGTGGAGGGAAGGTCAGCTAAGGTGGCGAGTGATCGTTGGCGCGGGAGTAATTGGTCAACATCACATGACTTTTCAGGGGGGTGCGATGAGTGAAAAGGAAAGGGGAGTGCGAAGCATGGTGAGGGTGACACGTCGTGGAGCCTTCCAGACCCCCCCCCCCCCCCCCCCCCCATGTGGGTAAGGTGGGATGGAGCTTAGGGAGGCCTGAAAGAATCCCCTCTATCGATCTGGGCGGGGGAGGTCTCAACCATTGATTCTTGTGCGCCATATAACGTAAGCTGACAATTAATCTTTGTCTCTTTTGATTTTGTTATAAAAACCAAAAATTAGCACCAACACTTATTATTACAAATTGTTAATTGTGTTTAAATGGCACAATTAATTATTATAAGTAGGATTATTATTCTAAAACATATTTAATTAACCCTACGGGCACATTTTGTCTTGCAAGCCCCTTATTTACTTTTTCTATTTTTTTCTTGAAAATAATTTGCAAAATACAATATTGTTTACAATTCCACCAATTGAAAGATAATAGCCAATCATCATTTGATCCTATGAATCATAAGACCCTAACAGTGGCTCCAACTAGGGATGATGCCCCCCCTATGGGGCAGCAAAGAACCGCAGCTCAAGTGCCTGACTATTCAATAGTTCTCACACCCCTAACCTATAAATTGTGACATGTTCTAAAACTCAAACGCCTGTACAAACTAAAAATGATACTGAATACTGCAAATTGTAAACTCTGTGCAAACTAAAATTTGAACAATAGGACTGAAAAATATGCTCAGAATAATGAGCTTATTGGCACACACTTACCTACCCTACACTACTAAGAAGTAGGTGAATCAAATGACACAAAAATGCTAATGAAGCCAGTCAAGTAGCTTCTGAAATAAGTAGACTGCTTCACTGTGTGTCAACAAAATTAAAGCTGGAAAAAGTAATAAAAATGGCAACTGATGATAGATCTAGTTCTTATAGTAAAAACATGGTTGAAAAGTCAAGTTGAAAAGGCCCTTCATGTAGTTTTCTACGGGATCAATAAAGACATTATCTATTAGTTAATTGTCCAAGTATTCAGTGACTAGTTTAACATGGCTGAGTTTTTCAGTTGTATCTTCAATGTTAAACCATGATTTAAACTATAGGGTGTCAGTCTTGTGTTAAAAAAATAACATTTATCAATCTGAAAATCAAAGGCAGTACAATCTCCTCTCATTTTGGCGAAGGAAGATTTTCAAAGAACTATCTCGGATCTTGGAAATTGTAGGACTAAATCTAAGTATTTAAGAGTTCAATATCCTTCTCAACTCTTTTAGCAAATGACTCAAGAAAACAAACTTTAATTTTGGACAAAAATTTGCATCATTTAAAACAATAAAACACGGTTGTTGAAAAAACCTCATCAATTTGATAATCTGCAAACTCATCCCAAAATTCTTTTAAAGATTCAATAGAAAGAGAAATGTGTACATCTTCTGACATTGTGATTAATGCGGCGACCAGTTGTGTAATTTAAGCTCTATATTCCTCTGTCAGTGGAGTCACCATGAAAGCTTTGAGCCCAGGATTCTTGAACATGGAGTTGTCAAGTGAATGTTTCAACCTTCATATGTCTAACTGCTATCCACCACCAGCAATCATATCTAAAATTTTATACTCTTTCTTGAGGAAGATTAAACTGTTATTTCCCAATATGGTTGTTAGGTTGTTATCACTCCATAATTTTTTACGCTGTAGAAAAAATCATAGAGGTAACCGCATAACTACTTTGGAAACTGGGAATCTATCCCTTCCTGTTTCAAAGAGGGATCTCTCTTTATGATTTAGCTTTGTTTTACCAAATGTATTAGGCTAGCAACTAAGCTCAGGTTTGGGTTTTTTGTGTTGTTGGGTTGAACCTGGGAAGAAAGGCCATTGGGAAAATGGAGTCACAGGTTTGAGGTGATCAAATATGAAGTTTACAAGCTAAAATTATAGGGCAGGTTAGGCAAATTCACTGGATTATTTAAGATCTATGGTGTGAAGGACAGGAAAATATTTACATATCCAATTAAAAAAATAAAGCAGTTAGGAATTCTAATTTTAATCTTCAGTGGAAAACATAAAAATTATTCTTAAGCTAGAGACAGAGTGTACATTCAAACAAATTTTGTTCTTTATCTTCTTAAAATAATTCAAATTTTAGAAACACATGTGAGAATGAAAAGAAAACAAATTGACCAACACAGATGCACTTCACCAATAAAAATGACACAAGAATCCTGTAATGATTGCACGGTATTACTAAAAATCTGATTAATGGTGGTTATGTGAGCTTCTTTATAATACAAGCCATTTTCTTGAAACAAGTCCCAACACCTATTACTTCAATTGATGGAGTATTTATACAAATTCTTCACAAAATATCTTGATAGCAAATATCAAGATTTATTACAAATATCTAAAAACTATGTTACAAAAATAGGACTAAAATATAGGACATTCAAAAATAATGAATCTGCTTGGCACTATCTTTGAGTATTTTTGGTTGTAAGGAACAACAATTCGAATTTGATAGCAAGTCTTATTTGATTAGGTTACATCAAAGTCACTAACTGCCCATGAGATTTTTCCTCGCGAAATTTTGAAAAATAGGGTCCATTGATCCCTTTGAATATCTCAACCCATGGCAACTATGCAAAAACTAAGAGAGGATTTTGTAGAGGATGTTACCAACAAAATCCTTTCATTTTTTGAAAACTCATTTTCATCTGTTCAAAAACCACATTTGGAAACAATGACTTAAAAAAGGAAATTTCTGGAAAATATGCTTTCAAAGATTCATGTGAATCTCCTAAACCATAATAGCCATTAGAAAACTGAGATAGGTTTTTTTAAATGGGTCTGTTTTAGACAAAAAACCTCTTTCACTTTTGAGAAATTCATTCTTATCTGTTTGAAAACCATGCTCGAAATCACTGTGTTGTATACGAAAAACCATAGTTTTAACTAATTATTTTTCCAACTCAATGCTAACTTTAATTTTCCAACATTCAATATTGATCTGGTGGGAGTTGGATGGAATGGATATATGAAGTGGAAGTGTGAGGTGACATGGAGGCGTGGGATGATGTGGAGGCACATGGTTGGTGGAAAGGAAGTGGGTTCCATTGGTGGTGAGTTGGCAGATGATGAGTGGAGGAAAGGTCAACTGAGGTGGCGAGTGATCATTAGCACGGGAGTAGGTGGTCAACATCAGATGACTTTTCGTAGGAAGGGGGGTGCGATGAGTGAAAAGGAAAGGTAGGGGTGCGAAGTATGGTCAGGATGACACATAGTGGAGCCTTTCGGACCCGCCCCCTCCCCCCATGGGTAAGGTGGGATGGAGCTTGGGGGGGCCCGAAAGCACTCCCCCATCGTTGATCTGGGCAGGGGAGATCTCAACCATTGATTCTTGTGTGCCATATACCACAAGCCGACAAATAATCTTTGTCGATTTCGACTTTGTTATATAAAAATAAATAAATAAATAAAATAAAAAACATTAGCTCCAACACATATTATTACAAATTTTTATTCATGTTTAAATGACATGATTAATTATTATAAGCAGGATTACTATTCTAAAACATATCTAATTAACCCTAAGGGCACATTTTTTTGCAAGCCTCTTATTTACTTTTTCTAATATTTTCTTGGAAATATTTTGCAAAATACAATATTATTTACAATTCCATCAACTGAAAGATAAAATCCAATCATCATTTGATCTTATGAATCATAGGACCCTAATAGTGGATCCAACTAAGGATGATGTCCCCCTATGGGGCAGCAAAGAACCACAGCTCCAATGCCTGACCATTCAGTAGTTCTCACACCCCCAGCCTGCAATTTGTGACCTGTTTTGAAACTCAAACGTCTGTACAAATTGAAAATGATACCAATACTGCAAATCATAAACTCTGTTGCATACTGAAATTTGAACAATGGGACTAAAAAAGATGCTCAGAGTACTATGCTTATTGCCACACACTTACCTACCCTACACTATTGAGAAGCAATTGAATCAAATGACACAAAAATGTCAATGAAGCCAATCAAGTAGCTGCTAAAATAAGTGGACTTCTTGACTGCGTGTCAACAAAATTAAAACTGGAAAAAGTAATAACAATGGCAACTGACCATGGATCTTGTTCTTACAATGGAAACATGGTTGAAAACTCAAGCTGAAAAGACCCTTCATGTAGTTCGCTACGAGATGAATAAAGACATGCTCTTTTAGTTGATCCTCTAGGTATTCAATGACCAGTTTAACATGGTTGAGTTTTCTAGTTGTATATTCAATGTTAAACCATGATTTAAACTATATAATGTTTGTCTTGTGTTCCAAAACATAACATTTATCAATCTGAAAATCAAATGGCAATACAATCTCCTCTTGTTTTGGTGAAGGAATATTTTCAAAGAACTATCTCATATCTTAGAAATTGTAGGACTGAACCTGAGTATTTAAGAGTTCAATATCCTTCTCAAGTCTTTCAACAAATGACTCAAGAAAACAAAATTTAATTTCGAATAAAAAATTTGCATGATTTCAAACAAAAAAACATGGTCATTGAAAAAACTTCATCAATTTGATAATCTACAAATTCATCCCATAATTCTAGTAAAGCTTCAATAGAAAGAGAATTTTTTACATCTCCTAACATTATGACTAATGCGACAACCAGTGGTGCAATTTAAGCTCTGGATTCTTTAGCCAATGGAGTCACCATGAAATCTTTAAACTCCATATTCTTGAACATGGAGTCACCAAGTGAATGTTTCAGCCTTCATATGTCTGACTGCTAAACCGTTCTTCTCGAGTATGGTCACCAGGATGTTATCACTCCGTAATTTTTGAGGTTGTGGAAAACATCACAAAGGTAACCACAGAACCACTTTGGAAACTAGGAATCTAGCCCTTCTAATTTCACAGAGGGATCTCTCTTTATGATTTAGCTTTGTTTGACTGAAGGTATTAGGCTAGCTATTAAGTTCACGTTTGGGTTTTTTATGATGTTGGTTTGAAACTGGGAAGAAATTCCATTGGGAAAATGGAGTCACAGGTTTTAGGTGATCAAATACAAAGTTTACAGGCTAAACTTATAGGGTAGGTTAGGCAAATTCACTGGATTATTTAAGATCTATGGTGTGAAGGAGAGGAAAATATTTAAATATCCAATTAAAAAAATAGAGCAGTCAAGAATTTTGATTTTAATCTTCAATGGAAAACATAAAAACTATTGTTAGAGTGTACATTCAAACAAATTTTGTTCTTTGTTTTCTTAGAATAATTGAGATTTTAGAATCACATATGAGAATGAAAAGAAAACAAATTGACAAAGAGAGATGCACTTCACCAATAAAAATGACACAAAAATCTTGTAATGATTGCACTGTGTTACTAAAAATCTGATCAATGGTGCCTCTGTGAGCTGCTTTAAAATACAAGTCATTTTTCTTCAAACAGGTCCCAACACCTATTACTTCAATTGATGAAATATTTATACAAATTCTTCCCAAAATATCTTGACATAAAATATCAAGATTTAACAAATATCTAAAAACTGTGTTACAAAAGTAGGACTAAAATATAGGACATTCAAAACTAATGAATCTTCTTGGCACTATCTTTCAGGATTTCTGGTGGTAAGGAACGACAATTCAAATTTAATAGCAAGTCTTATTTTATTAGGTGGCATCCAAGTCACTAACTGCCCATGAGATTTTACGTCACGAAATTCTGAAAAATAGGGTCCAATGATACCTTTGAATATCTCAACACATGAAAGTTGTGCAAAAGCTGAGAAGGTTTTGTAGAGGATGTTACCAACAAAAATCTTTTTCAGTTTTTTAAAATTCATTTTCATCTGTTTGGAAACCACATTTGAAAACAATGACTTAAAACAGGAAATTTCAAGAAAATATGCCTTCAAAGATTCATATGAATCTCCTAAACCATAATAGATGTTAGAGAACTGAGACAATATTTTTTAAATGGGTCCATTCTGGACAAAACCCTTTTGTAGTTTTGAGAAAATCATTCTTATTTGTTTGGAAACCATGCTCGAAATCAATGTGTTATATAGGAAAAAGCATAGTTTTAACTGATTATTTGTCCAACTAGTTGCTGACTTTAATTTTCCAACATTCACTATTGATCTGGCGGGAGTGGGATGGAATGGGTATATGATGTGGAAGTGGGAGGTGACATGGAGGCAGGGGATGATGTGGATGCACATGGTTGGTGGAAAGGAAGTGGGGTCCACTAGTGGTGAGTTGGAAAACGATGAGTGGAAGGAAGGTCAGCTGAGGTGGCAAGTGATCGTTAGCGCAGGAGTAGGTGGTCAACGTCAAATGACTTTTCGAGGGGGGCACAATGAGTGAAAAGGAAGGGGGGAGGGGGGAGGGCGCAATGAGTGGAAAGGCAATGGGGTGTGAAGCATGGTGAGGGTGACAAGTAGTGGAGCCTTTCGGACCGCCCCCCCACCCCCATGGGTAAGGTGGGATGGAGCTCAGGGGGTCCTGAAAGCACTCCCCCGATGTTGATCTGGGCAAGGAGATCTCCATTGTTGATTCTTGACATGGTAAATTTTAGGGTGAATTTTAGCCGAATGGTGAAATTTAAGGTGTTTTCCATTTTAAAGGGGCAAAAATTTATAAAACACCCATTTCATATATTTAGCCCAACTTTTATTTAAAAAATAATTATTTTTTCATTTTAGCCCAAAAAAATGGTGGATAAACTATGGAAAGACTCATTTGACCCGATTCTCCTAGTTTGGGAGGTTATATTCCATTACAATTGCTTGATTTGCTGCTTTGCAATGTTAAATTTGTTTGCAATCGCCCATTTTCTAGTTTGGGATGTGGTTTAGGAAGTTGTATTTGGTCCCAATAAATAGAAATATAAATAAAGTGGAGGTATGGTAAATAAATAAACCTATTTTTATACTTACTCCAAAGGTATGGTAAATAAACAAAAATATAAATAAACTAGAGGTGTGGTAAATAAATAAAACCTCTTTTTATATTTAGTCCATAACCCTTTCCATTTAAGAAGGCTCAAAAAAGAGGTTTTATTTAAGTGAATCCTATGGGCCAAATACCATATTTATAAAAGAGGTATAGTAAATTAATAAAAATATAAATAAATTAGAGGTATGGTAAATAAATAAAACATTTTTTTTATATTTACTTCATAAGTCAGTGTAAATAAATAAAAATATAAATAAAGTGGGGGTATGGTAAATACATAAAACCTCTTTTTATACTTACTCCAAAGGTATGGTAAATAAATAAAAATATAAATAAACTAGAGGTATGGTAAATAAATACAACCTCTTTTTATATTTAGTCCATAACCCTCTTTCTATTTAAGAAGGCTCAAAAAAGAGGTTTTCTTTAAGTGAATCCTATTGGCCAAATACCATATTTATAAAAGAGGTATGGTAAATAAATAAAAATATAAATAAACGAGAGGTATGGTAAATAAATAAAACATTTTTTTATATTTACTCCTTAAGTCACCTTATATTTATTAACACTTAAAAAAATGCGTTATATTTAGGTGAAGCCTATGGGCCAAATACCATAAGCCAAATTATTATTAATACCATGCAAAAAAACATTATTAACCCTAATATTAGTATTAATAAAAATAAATATGGCACATGGTATTGACCCATGGTATTCACGTGCAATGTAGCAAACTAGCATAGGGTGAAAAAATATGTCTCTCGCAGCTTGGTAGATCAAGAGTAAAAATGCATCTTGTAATTTAATGTCACTTAAACATTTTAACTTGGTTATATATATATATATATATATATATATATATATATATATATATATATATATATATATATTTATTTATTTATTATTTATTTATTTATTTTATTAATTTTATAATTAATACTAATAGTTTTTAAACTCCAGGTTTAGATAACACATGGTATTGACCCATGGTAATAAAAAAAAATCATTTATTAATTTTATTGATTTTATAAATTACTAATAGTAGTTTTTAAGCTCTAGGTTTATGATAACCCATGGTATTGAACCATGGTAATGCCATGGTATTCATGTGAGCAGAGACTATTTAAAGGCGAAATTCTATCAACTTAGATCCATCTTAATTTGGGTCTACCAAGTGCTAAGAGGGATAAATAGATTTCATCCCTCTAAGAATGGTAGATGTGGAGTTAAGATGGATATAGGTTGGTTTTTATGATAATGAAGATATTAAATAGACTTAGGAAATTATATTGTAAAAAACATCAAAATTTAGTAAAAAATACCAATATCTCCATTAATATTGGTTTTTCTCATTTAACAAACCAAAAAAATCAAAACAGTGAAAACTTATCACTCTTTCCGCCTTCGTAGAAGAGAAATAGTCCTTGCACATATTTCCCACCATTTTTCAAACGTTCTCAATATGATATCTCCATGAAAAAGTTAAGGTACTGATGTTGGATTAGTTGTTTGAAAAATATGCTTTTTTTGTACAACCTTTCATCTTCTCTATTATTCTTAGTTTGTCGTAATGATTAGTAGGGATTGGGCCACTGCACCATATTGTCCTAAAAGGCTGAGATTGTGCTCCAAAAAGGAAATTAATCCACATGTTACAACCCTGTTAAAAAATGCAATACGTATGAAGGTAATGAATTATGGTATTAAGCAATCTAGATTGGGAGAGACGTAATTAAATTTTATTATTTAATTGAATATTTTTAATTAAAATAATAATAAATCTACATTTATATATTTATATATTGATTGGAAGGCTTCTGACAACGGTCACTTCTTGCCATTAGATCCCCTGCAGGTCTTTCGGATACCTACTACTTTCTTATATTATATAGTTGGGGCTTGCTACTTGTTGGTGTATTGGGGTAAACAAACTTGATGTTTTTTTTTATCTTGCAGTTGGAGTCTATGGAATAAGAAAGAAATTTGGTGGCTTGACAAAAGTGCTAGAGAAAAGATTAATCTCTCCTACCTTGACAAAACTAGTGGTCAAGATCAACACTTACAAAAACTTTGTTGTGGAATATTATCAAAACTAATAGAAGGATATGAAAGAGTGTACAGTAAGAACTTTGACAAACAAAACTTACAACATTGTTTGTAGGAAGATAAATTTATGTTTCTATTTTCCAAACATGCATGTTACTATATTACAGTTTAATGAATATGTTTTCCTATTATCATATATGGTTTCACACTTCAACAAAACATTCGCCAAGGCTTCACAACGTTTTATTATTCAGTGAAAGATTTGCCAAGATCTTACAAGATTTTATAATTCAGCGAAAGATTGGTCATGAAACATTAGCGCCAGCGCATATTATTACAAATTGTTAATCGTTTTTAAATGACACGATTAATTATTATAAGCAGGATTAATATTCTAAAACATATCTAATTAATCCTAAAGGCACATTTTGTCTTACAAACCCTTTATTTACTTTTTCTATTTTTTCTTGGAAATAATTTCTAGAATACAATATTATTTACAATTTCATCAACTAAAAGATAATATCCAATCATCATTTAATCCTATGAACCATAAAACCCTAACAAATTGCAAAAAAAATTAAGGAAAATTTAAAATTATATTATTAAATTTTTTTTAAGTTTTGTTTATATATTTAATTATTATTTTCTTTTCATAAATAAAGATAATTAAATAAAGCTAACCAATTACAACTTACTTATAATTTTTATTTATATCTTGTCATAACATGTTTTATATTATAAATATCCTCTAATCAATTCAAAATACTCAATTAAAAACTATTTTTTAAAAGTATATTTTTTATATTTCAATTATAAGGAATTTTAGGTTAAATATTATATTTTTTTTCCGAAGAAAAAGCGAACATTTTATTAGGGAAATAAAAAGTTACATTGCAAATGCTTGTGCATTTCAGATGTTGCTGATTGACTGCACATGCAATCAAAAAACGTCCTACCATCATGAAGGACCAACTGATCTCAAAAAAAGACAGCTGAAAAACAAAAAAGAACCAGCTGCTTAAAATTGTCCATCCATACACCATAACTGCCCTTTCAAGAAGAGGGCAGCAAAAAAACATCATATAGACGGGTCTCCTCAAACGAGGAAAACAACCCTTACAAAATTAGATAAGTTCTGAGATGTCCGAAACTGCAGTTTTATACCGAAATTTCATAATAAAGTCTGTGTAATAAGTATGACATAAAATCAAAAAGATGAAAATGTTGTCCCTGAGATCATGTATGAGGCCGCTGATCCGAAGTATGAGTCTGTCCCTGGTTTTCTTCTACGATTTTCCAGCTGCCCAGATTCTGTTGCAGACCATCCTTAGAAAGCTTGTCAGCTGTATCATTTATGTCCTTGTAAATATGATATAAAGAGAAATTGTTAAAAAATGTTTTTAATACCATAATTTCTTCCAGCAAAGGTTTCAAAATTTGATTTTTGCAAGAACTTTTCCCATTGACCCAATTGATAACGTTAAGAGAGTCTCCAAAGATCTGAATTGTGATGATGTTCCTTTGAATGAGCCAGCAGAGAAGTAACTTCAAAGCTGACATT
This sequence comes from Pinus taeda, assembly GCA_000404065.3. Classification (NCBI taxonomy): domain Eukaryota; kingdom Viridiplantae; phylum Streptophyta; class Pinopsida; order Pinales; family Pinaceae; genus Pinus; species Pinus taeda. The sequence continues at coordinate 184,229 of APFE030896055.1, read as the reverse complement.
TCTGCAAAGTTGTTTGATCCTATCCCTAGTCCAACTAAGGCTTTGAGGATATGGATTGCATTTACATGGATAACTATTCCAGCTCCTGCCCTATTATTCTGTGAGGCACCATCAAAAAAAGCCCAGGGAGTGCCCTCTTTAATGTGGAAAACTTTGTTTTGTCTTTGAGATTTATTCTCCATTGGTTCTGGGATACTCGAATAAATGGAGACACTTTGTATTGCTGTGACAACTGCCAGAGTTTCCTTATCCTAAAAAATACTCTTGTTTCTAGCAATCCATACCCCCAAACATATAATGAGGGGTAGATTTTGCATATTTCCTTCGGGGTATTGTTGCCACCATTTTGCCCAAACCTCTGTTAGATTTTCACCTCCCCATTCCACCCTTTTGTTCATCAACTTCTCTGCCTCCCCCCATATCTTTTTGGTTTCTGAGCAATTTAGGAAGAGATGGTTGATGGATTCCGCTTCAGACTTGCATAAGGTACATCTCCCTGGACCATGCATGTATCTTGACTGAAGGATGTCCCAAGTTGGAATTTTTCCCTTTAAGGTACACCAAAAGAAAAGTCTAGCCTTTGTCAGACATTTAAGCTTCCATAAGTGCTTCGTCCACCATTCCGGGGTTCCCCAACCTTTCCTGGACATGATGAATTTATATCCACTTTTTGGAGAGTACTCTCCAGTTTCTGCATGGGCCCAGAGTAGTTGATCCATGTTGTCTTTTAATCTGACGTTTGATCTGGAAAGTTCTTGAGTATATGAATTCCATTCATTCCACCATGTTTGCTCTAGATCTAGATCTTCTCCATTTTTCCAAGCTTGTCCCCACATAGTTGAGTGACCAACTTTTTCCACCTGATTTAAGGAGAGTATGCCTTTGCTTTCTAAGTGCCTGATTAACCCAAGGGATAAAGCATAATTCTCATTGCATCCTACCCACGGGTCCCTCCCTATCTTTAAATTCCTTCCGTTCCCGATTTTCCATGCCAGTCCTTGTTCATTCACTTTGAAGGACTCCACAATTGCTTTCCATATCACCAAGACATTCTTCTTCTCCTTTGTTGGATTCCTAATCCATTCTTATAAAGGAACTGGGTCTATGTATTTCCTTTTCACCGCTCTTGTCCATAAGTTTTCCATCTTTATAAGTCTCCAGCCAGATTTTGCAGTCAGCGATATGCTAAAGTCAGGAAGACTTTTTATCCCCCATCCTCCCCAATCTTTTGGCCTTGCCACCTTCTCCCAGGCAACCCCTGGAAAGACAGAGTTCTCCTTTGAGCCAGCCCATAGAAATCTGCTACAAATTCTCCTTATTTTCTCCAAGATACCTTTAGGAACCCATGTTAATGTTGTCCAGAAGACTGGGATAGCCAATAGTACTGCTTTGATTAGAGTCAGTCTCCCAGCTTTGGATAACCATTTGAAGCTCCAATGGGAGATTTTGGCTTCTATTTTGGCGATTAGCCAGTTCCAGTCCTCTTTCTTATATGCATTTGGTTTAAGCCAGAAACCTAGATACTTGAAAGGGGATTCCATATTACTTGTTTGATAAGGAAAGAACGAATGCATCTGTGCTCTTTCTTGTCTGGCTAGTCCTTCCATTATTAACTAATATTTCCTGGAGTTTATCTGCATTCCAGTAGCTTTCAAGAATAGATCAAGAATTTTTTTTAATTCCTTTAATTCATTAGACTCTCCATTTGTGAAAACCAATATGTCATCAACAAAAAGGAGATGTGAAATGTACAAGTTGATAGCTACTTCGAGACCTTTTACCTTACCTTCCCTTTTGGCCTTTTGAATCAGTTGGCTTAACCCTTCTGCTACTAAAAGAAAGAGCAGAGGGGACAAGGGGCAGCCTTGCCTCAATCCCCTCTGTCCTTTGAAAAAAGGAGTGGTTGCGTCATTGATGAGGACTGCATAGCTGACATTTGTAATACACCCCATAATCCAGCTGATGAAATCTGTTTTGAAACCTAAATGAGTTAGAAGCAGACGGATATATGTCCAATTAATCTGGTCATAACCTTTGGATAAGTCGATTTTTATAACTGCACCCTTCTTGTTCTTTTGCTTAACACTATGCAATAACTCATGTGCTACACCGATAGCTTCATGTATTTGTCTTCCATTTAAAAACCCAAATTGTTCCATTGAAATATGCCTTGACAGAATTGGTTTAATTCTGATCGCAATCACCTTTGCAATGATCTTGTAAATACTATTGCATAATGAAATTGGTCTGAAGTCTTCAAAGGTTTCAGGAACTTCCTTCTTCGGAATGAGGGCTATAAATGTTGCATTGAAAGAACTATAAACCTCTCCTTTCTTCCTGGACTCTTCTACTACTTCAAATATTTCTACTCCAATCAGATCGAAGAAATGGAGAAAGAGTTCTATGGTCCATCCGTCCGGCCCAGGGATTTTTTCTTTTGCCATAGATTTTATGACACTTTCAACTTCCTCCTTTGTGACTGGCCTTAGTAGATCCTCTGCTTCTTCCTCCTCCACATACCTTGGGAAACATTGTGCTGTTTTGATAACCTCAGCAATGGTGACCTCTCCTTGGTCTGCAAATAAATTCTGGAAATGACTTTGTCCTAATGCTGACAGAGATTCAAATGTCTTTGCCTCACTTCCTTCTTCATTTTTTAGGTTCTAGATAGTGTTTACAAACTTCCTCCCTTTTGCATAATTGTGAAAAAACTTGTGTTTTCATCTCCTTCTTTAAGCCAAATCGCTCTGCTCTTGAGCCGCCATTCCTCTTCTTTTGCCAGAAGGATTTGATTTTTGAGCTTCTCAAGGTGGAGGAGCCTCTCTTTTGATTCCTGTGATGCGTATCCGTCCTCCTCTATACTTACCAACTTTTGAAGTTCCTCACTTATCTGGGTTATTTCCTCATTCTGTTTTGCCTTCTTGTCCTTCGCCCATATTATAGTTGCTTTCTTCAGTCTTTTGAGGTTTTCCATGAGCAGGGACCCTTTATCTTCTGAGGTACTATTGTCAGGATGCCTCCATGTTTCTTTAAATAATTTGATGAAAGAATCTTCTTGTAACCAAGATGCATTGAACTTGAAAGGTGCTGACGGCTTTGGAGGAGGTTTAGTGAGTTCTAAATAAACTGGGAAGTGATCTGAAGTCCCTCCTTCTTCAACCCATTGCCGAAACATTGGGATCATGGAGGATAATTCTTCATTAATGAGGAACCGGTCAAGTCTTTTTGTTAGGGTCCCACCCTAACCCCCTTATTCATGTCATGGGATCACGTCATAGTCAAGAGTCAATAAAGCCCATATTAATATTTGTAAGTGGTTAACCCAGTTAGTTGCAAATGGGACCACAATTAGTTGTAAATGGGCAGTAGTATTAAATAAAGGTTAAATGGGCGGTAGTATTAGATAGATGGTATTAATAAAACCCACGGTATTGGCCCGTGGTATTGCATGTAGGAGTCATATATAAAGGATAGAGACTCCCTGCGAGGAGCATCGTGTCTTGTTTTGTAATCGAGCTCTGCTCTATTGGAGGTTGCCCCCTCAAAGAGGCCTGTGAACATTTCTCTCTGAGTAATAAAATCTTTGCTATTCTGTGTTCTGGGTATATTTTCTTAACATATTCTGTGTTCTCGGTATTTTTCCGCACATATTCTCGGTTCGGTATTGCTTTGTAGGTTAAGAAGCATAACAAGTGGTATCAGAGCACTTTCCAGGGCTCGGTGGGATCTCCAAATTTTAGCGAATTTTTTTTTTTGGCTAGAGAC
>APFE030896055.1:164369-176371 GCA_000404065.3 Pinus taeda | reverse complement strand
AGTAATAAAATCTTTGCTATTCTGTGTTCTGGGTATATTTTCTTAACATATTCTGTGTTCTCGGTATTTTTCCGCGCATATTCTCGGTTCGGTATTGCTTTGCAGGTTAAGAAGCATAACACTTTTAGCCACTCTTGCTTCTCCTACTCTCCTGTTCCTCCAAGTCGGCTTTAACTTAATAAGATTAAAGTTAAAGTATTATATAAAAACTACTCTTAACTAATATATCAACACAGTTTTAAAAACATTAATGTGTATATTATCTTTTATGGAATGGTACAAAGTATATGCTATTTTTTAACTACCTCTATTAATGTTACACATTGTACAATGCATCCTTCAACAATATGCCTTAAAAGGTCGGAGAGTGGAAGTAATGTTGTAAGTCCCTATGAACCCTAACGCAGTGAGCCTCTCGTTGAGATACATTGTTATTTCATTGACTTGTTTCGTGCCCAATATGCTAACCGATGACCTGGCATTTTTGCGCGTAGTCTAACGAGGCGGAGGAGTTGCTCTGAAAGGCGTAGGAGTTTCTAGGAAAGTTATAGGAATTCCACTTATATATAGAGAAAATCTGACAAGGATTTTTGTAAATCCAAGTTATAGTTGTTAAACTTCAAAATTTTAGGTGTCCTAGAAGTTTTAGATGGTGGTGAATCCATTTCCACCATCAAAAACACACTATTCAAACACTGGCTCTACAAGATTTTTTGAAATTATTTTAACCGAATTCTGGCCACTTTCTACTGGGCAATTCCTGAGCCTCATCATACTACTATTTTTATTACATTTTTTAGAGTAGATTTATTCTAATAATAGAAAATGAATTCATAACAGCAAAATCACTAGGGTTAGGTCGGAGTGGACAAGACCCTAATAAAAAGGACCTGTGCACAATGGATACTCTAGTTGTCAAGATCGGTACCGTCTTCAGGTATTGAATACAGTTCTGGAATAGAAACAATGGCTAGATGCCATGGTTGGGGACTAAGCAGCACTCTGAAAGTATGTTGGACAGACCCTCAGTCTTCAAGCAGAAATGGAAGAAAAAAGCAGCTAAAATACACTGAAGAGACGGACTTGGCTCGGCTGCCACGCTCGTCGTTGCATGCCTCCATGAGTGTGCCTCACGGATGGTACAAACTTCTGACAACGGATGGTACAAACTTCTGACATCGGAGGCGTACTATGCCCTTCGAAAGAAAAATGTCAGAATAGGGAATATGCTGCATGTATTTTGCAGAGGAAGATCTGGTCTCAAATGGGCCATTTACAATAAGAACACTAATGTATGGACGAGAGGGTCACTCTCCTCGACTGGTGATAAATATGTGTGGCAATGCATGGTTGTTGGATTAACATGGGGGGTGAAAATCCAGTTTTTTATGCTCAGCCTGTAGTTTTGAATCAAAAGATCTTCATTCTAGGTTATTATTCTCACAGAAGAACTCACCGTAGTTGTACCATGGTTTATGATACATGGACAGAATCCCTTATTCGTAAGGCCCCCATGATGAGCCCTAGAAGGCACTTTGCCTGTTGTGTTCTTTCTGGTAGGATTTATGTTGCAGGAGGCTCCATGAAAAGGAGGCTTGCTAGCAAGGAGACCATTGTGTATATTCCCGAATGTGATTCATGGAAACCTATTCCAAAAATGCCCACAAAGAGATCTGGCTGCTTGGGTGCTGCTGTTGATGGAATTTTCTATGTAATTGGAGGTTATAACGTTGGTGAACAAAGCAGCTGTTTGTCATCAGCAGGAGGCCAGTATTTATATATGAGTTCTATGAATTCATATGATCGCGAGACAAATACATGGCGTGAGACCAAGGAGGGCCTGCCATTGTTGGCTCGTGTGATAGCTTGTACCGTGATGGGATCACATATTTATGTGCTCTGCAGCGACCCAGCTCAATTGTCTTTCTTTAAATATGATACTATGAATGACTCATGGAGCAGGGTTCGACTTCCCTTTATTCCTACCTTTAATCTCAATTTCTCATGTGTTACAATGGGTGCTTGCATTTACATTGTGCAGTTCCAAGGGTGCATGGCTGATCTGCAAGGGAGAAGTAGAATTACCAGGTTAGTGTTGATTTATGACGCTGAGATGCAGGTTTGGTCCCGAGGACCAGATTTGCCTTTATTGGGGAATGGTGCCATCTGTGCTGCTGTGGAATGTTAGTTTATTTAGTGGATCAATCAGGGTGTATGAATAATGTCAATGAAAATTTTATTTTGTTGGAAAAGTTCCTAATTCCATTTTGGAACATTTATACGTTGCATAGAAGAGGCTTAGTAGCTGGTTTTTTTACTGTAAAGTCTTCCTTTTTTATTTTCATAGGTTATTCAGTAGAAATTCGGTTACACTTTGTTCTCAATGTCACTACTTTTGTTGGAAAAGTTCCTAATTCCATTTTGGAACATTTATACGTTGCATAGAAGAGGCTTAGTAGCTGGTTTTTTTACTGTAAAGTCTTCCTTTTTTATTTTCATAGGTTATTCAGTAGAAATTCGGTTACACTTTGTTCTCAATGTCACTACTTTTGCATTTTTAGGATGTTGGTTTGTCAGCACTTGTTCTCGGTATTACATTGTTTTGTCAATGTGATATGGAAATTTTCTTTTCAAGATAGTTAGCACAGTCCATCTAAGTGCAGGAGGCCTTCAACCATACCTTTTGAAAGGAGGTTTATGTAAAGATAAGTGCAGAGGCTTTCAACCCTACCTTTTGAAAGGAATTTACGTAAAGATTGAGTTTCAATAAAGAAATCTTAGTTATAAGCATCCATCTAGAAAAGCACAGGAAGCAGATGCAAATTGTCCCTATTAATCACAGGAAACACATGCAAATTGTTCTGGGTAGATTTTAGAAATTTGGAATAGAAGTATAAAATTGCAGAAAGTTGATGCAAATTGTCAATGGAAGAATTAGAAACTAGAAGTAAAAAAAAGGAGGATTGCATATGTAAATGTGAATTAATTATATATAAAAATAATTAGAGGAATGGAAAATTGAGCTAGTATAATCTCTAGGTTCCTATATATGAGTTTTTTTTGTGTTCTTATGTGTGAGTTATTATTGTGAGTAGAGGTCGGGGACTTGGGTCACTTTGGTACTTGGCAGTTCTTATGTGTGAGTTATTATTGTGACTAGAGGAATGGGCAGTTTTTATGTGTGAGTTATTATTGTGAGTAGAGGTTGGGGACTTGGGTCACTTTGGTACTTGGCAGTTCTTATGTGTGAGTTATTATTGTGACTAGAGGAATGGGCCAATGGGTCAATTTCGTGTTTGGACCCCTACCACTATAATCCCTAGATTAGTATGCTTTGCAAACACAATTGAAACTAGGGATTTGAACCTCTAACCCTTTAGCACATAATACTTTATTTTCAAGGTCATTACCGATCAAGCTTCTCTCAAAAGCTATTATAGATTTATATATTAATTTAAAAAAAAATTGAAATAATAAAATATGTTTTTCTAATAAAATAATAAATTTCTAATTTAAATAAACAAACTCAAATGATTAGGTTTCATAAATAATTTTTTAAAATATAATTTAATATTTTAAAACAATAATTTAATTATTAAATTATTATTATAACAATAATATAATATTGAAAAAATGTCAATTTAGATGATTAGGAAGATTAATTATTCTCCTCTCCACTCATGTTCAAGACTCATATCTAATGCCCAAAACATGTTCATAGCTTTGCCGCACAAACCATGGCTACCACTCAAGCTATTTTTATTTGACTTGTTTATTGATATATTGATGATAAATATCTTTTAAAATAATGAAATTAGGTTTAGCTATATGATTTTCCATATAAACTAAATGAAAAAGTTATGACAATGTTTTATGGATTAATGAAAGAAAAATAATATAAATATTGGTTTAATTATAAGACAACTTTAGTTATGCAATGTCTAATAATACAAGGAAATAATTTAATAATAAATAAAATGGAAATATATATATAATTTATATATTAATATATATATATAATATATATATATATTATTAATATATATTAATCAGCGTGGAGTGGACCTAATGTTGAGTATGTATCCTATTTCTTCTTTTAGTCAAATTTTGGTCAAGGTGGGTCCTTGTCACAACCAAGGGGTCTCATACACCAATTGTGTCTGGCTTACCATGACCTTAAATTGGATATATATATATATATGAAATTTGTTTATGATTAGAAACATTCAAACACTTTGGATCACTCTCTAATTTTACATTCTACACATTTAAACATTGTAAATGTAAATAATTTTTTAACCTCTATATATATATATGAATTTTGTTTATGATTAGAAACATGCAAACACTTTGGATCACTCTCTAATTTTACATTCTACACATATTTAAACATTGTAAATATAAATAATTATTTAACCTCTATTATTTTTAAATAGTCAAAGACTATATTATCAAAATTTTCTAATATTATCAAGTAAAACCATCAATTATTTCTCTATTCAAGGTCATTTCCCTGGTATATCTTTTCTCTACATATCTTAAGTTGTTATGAAAGGAAAACAAAGGGCTATAGAAAATATATTACTAAAGTGACAATAACTAAAACGAAAATAAGGAGACGTGTAGATTGAATCTCAGAGTGGTGAGTTTTAGCAAAATATGTGGAGGTGGAATAAGATGCCTTAAATATTGTAATTTAACATTGTTCCATAAAAAAACTCTAGGAATTCCACAAATGTTAGATGGTTAATGTTATAGTGATATGGAATATATATAAATGTGTTAAATTCTTTAAATGTCGCATCTAAAATGTTTTAATTTTTTTAAGGATAAGATTCATATATATGAATGTGTTAAATTCTTTAAATGTGGCATCTAAAATGTTTTTAACTTTTTTAAGGATAAGATCTATATTTTAGAATTTATGGAAAAGTTTTAAATATGTCAACGCTCTCGCAAGTCCATGTGGTAGTCTTTTCAAGTCAAACAATTTTATGAAGTATTTGAGCTGAGTGGAATCTTAATAATGGAATGACACATTTAATGAACAAAGGAAAAGATATATAGGAAGTACTATCATTATAATCAAATACGATTTTTAGGTGTTCTATGTTTTGTTTTTTAATGGTTGACTTGTATGTTTAGGTTTCTATATTCATGCATGTTTTGTAGGGGCATGCAGATGTTAATATTGATGTTATGAATAGCATTGTAAAATCACTTCTTGTGGTCAATGAGTATCATTTTTGTATATGTTGTTTGTTCTACATATCCATGAATCATTCAAAGGAGTAGGATATTATTCACAAAACATTTGATTTGATGTGATGGGTGTGTGGTTAGTTCAAATCAAAATGGTATTTTTATTTGTTTAGATAACTTCATAAGAGATAACAATCCAACATATAGTTTATTGAAGCGAGGAATGGAAAAGGTGAATATGGTGTTGCAAGGGCTTGTGTAAGATGAAGACTTGAAAGGTAAAAAAGGAGTTATGATGTCATCCAACTGAAATCATTTTCCAATGTAATAGATTATACATTTATGTAGTGCTTCATCATCATTCTCATTAAAGAAATTAGAATATAAATTATCATCCATAGATGAAAATGCTCATTAAATTCTATATACATGAGTATTCTAGATATAATACATTAGAGAAAAATTAGCATGGATTAACAATATTGCACAAAGTTAGTTTGTAAAGTTCTGATTCCATATGAGAATATTATTTATGAATAATATACCACATATCATTATATATTATGAAGGATTTAACACTACCCAATTCCTTAATACCTAATTAAGGATGTGTGTACTAAATTTCAGCTTTCTTTTATTCAACTCAAAGTTCTTTTATGAGGTGCATTCACTTATGTTCATCTAGAGCTTTCCAAGAATATGAACTTTATTAAAATATAAGTCTCGATCATCCACATATGGTCATTTGAATGTTTTCACCCTTGATGTCACCTTAGTGTCATTGTGCAACTATTATATGGCAGATTATGTTATACCTCAAGTCCATGTGTCACCCTTGGGTGGTTCCATGTCAACACCAAGGCCACTTGGCCTAGCATATCAACACGAGGGTCACTCATCCCTACCATGTCATATGTTGGCCCACAACTAAAATCATTTTCCAATGTAATAGATTATACATTTATGTAGTGCTTCATCATCATTCTCATTAAAGAAATTAGAATATAAATTATCATCCATAGATGAAAATGCTCATTAAATTCTATATACATGAGTATTCTAGATATAATACATTAGAGAAAAGTTAGCATGGATTAACAATATCGCACAAAGTTAGTTTGTAAAGTTCTCATTCCATATGAGAATATTATTTATGAATAATATACCACATATCATTATATATTATGAAGGATTTAACACTAACCAATTCCTTAATACCTAATTAAGGATGTCTGTACTAAATTTCAGCTTTCTTTTATTCAACTCAAAGCTCTTTTATGAGGTGCGTTCAATTATGTTCATCTAGAGCTTTCTAAGAATATGAACTTTATTAAAATATAAGTCTGGATAATCCACATATGGTCATTTGAATGTTTTCACCCTTGATGTCACCTTAGTGTCATTGTGCAACTATTATATGGCAGATTATGTTATACCTCAAGTCCATGTGTCACCCTTGGGTGGTTCCATGTCAACACCAAGGCCACTTGGCCTAGCATATCAACACGAGGGTCACTCATCCCTACCATGTCATATGTTGGCCCAAAGCTAATTACCTTATATTTAATTATAATTTAATGTAATATAAATTCATTTAATTAACATATCAATGTTAAATAAAAAATTGTTCATATGTAAAAAGAATTCACATGGACAATTTAAAAGTGTTGATAGTTAGAAGAAATAGAATTTAAAAAATGACTTTTGAAAACTCTTCTTTTTCTATCACTTCTCATTCCCCATTTACAATAAGTGAAATCTATTAAGTTACCCAATCATGAAACCTTTAATTCTTTGATAAATTCCAAAATCACATTGTGAATAAACAGCTTATATGTAAAAAAGCAGGCAAGAGTGGAAAGGGTTATCTTTCTCCATGATGAAGAAAGAGAAACTCAATTTTCCTGAAACTCTATAAATAACTAAATTGAATATTTAGCCCTCTAGTAAAGATTAGAGTTGGTCTTCTCTAGAGAAAACTTCGCCCATTAATAATTTCAGCAAGTGAATAATCTTAACAGCATCTGAAGTCACGTGTAAATGAAAATCTACAACATGTTGATGGCCTCATAAACCAATGGTAAAATTCAATAATTTTATTGAAACCCTTAAAGCCATTCTCGATCCCCCATTCTCGACACATTTCTGTAAAATAAGGAGTTTACTTGAAAACTTTCCATATTCCTTCGATGAAAGTTGTCAAACCTAAAATAATTTACATGAGGCATGAGAGAGGATTGCGTAGAGGAATTACTCAAATTTATGAAGACCATTTTTTACATAGAACTCTTGATAACCAAGATTTCGGTGAATTTTTTTTTGCTTAAAATGTATGTAGATGTGAGTAGTTATACCTATAAAAATATTTTCATTGCGTAGAGGAATTACTCAAATTTATGAAGACCATTTTTTACATAGAACTCTTGATAACCAAGATTTCGGTGAATTTTTTTTTGCTTAAAATGTATGTAGATGTGAGTAGTTATACCTATAAAAATATTTTCATACGTAATGCGTTAAGAATTTTTTTATTTTAAAGTTGGATTTTTTTCCAAGGGAAAAAAACGAATTTTTTTATAAGCAATAAAAAAGTTACAAGTATATGAGGGAACATTCCAGCTCTTCCTGAGCTCTATGAGTCCTTTCCAGTCCTCAAGGTGAGAAAAACTCATCTTCTTGAAACCGTCATGACCAATCAAAAAAGATATTTTAAAGTTGGATTATTATTAAAATTTATAACATTACAGTAAGAAAAATAAATTTTGTTTTCAAATTGAGTTTTCAAATTATAAAATAATTTTGGAGATTTTTTCTCTTTATGTCATAATCATATTTATTGAGAGTTTGAACAAATTTAGATAGTTGTAAAAATGTAAGGAGATTACTATTAATGAAAATGAATTAAACAATTAATTTCTTCAATTTAAAAATCGAACTACTTTTCATTTTTTAAATATTCTTACTAACATATATCAAACTTAAATATAATTCTAAATATTTACATGAATATATATAAATATATCATAGTATTTTGATTATCCAAAAATCAAACACTATAATAATGAAAAATAATGATTTTAACAAAGCATAACCAATTGTGATATGGAAATGTGTCTCTCCTCTTTTGTGGTGGCTAGGGTTCAGCCCTAAAGGGTTGCTTCTTCCCTCTTTCTCAGTGTTTTGAAGATGGATTTTTTTTCTGGATTTCATGACTTCTAGATCCTCGAGCTCTCTAGTGCCCTCTTCCACCACTTCGATTCAACATTTAGTCTTTTCCCTCATAGACTACTAGATTCAAGTCTTCTTTTCCAGTTAAGTCTTCCTTTCCAATTTCGGAAAGTGTCTCCTCTGTGAACGGCTCCATATTATCCTTGGCCTCAAATTCTAACGATGTCAAAGGTGTTTTAATGCCCTTTTCATCGCTATTGGCCAATTTAGTCATGCCCTAGTTCCTCCCTCAATCCAAGAGGGATATTTCTAGTCGGCACCCCCTCTATCATTTTGGGACATTATGAAATTTGCTTCTAGTAGTCTCCACTAGGGATCTTTTTCCTTCCTTATTTCGCAATATTGTGAAATATGTCCCTGGTTCCCATCCCTCTAGGATGCTTGTTCTTGAAGTTGCTTCGATTGTGGTATCTTTAGTGGCCTAGGCTCTATGTGAGAAAAAATTATTCTCAAAAGTTGTTTTGATTTTTAGGTCCAATAGTCTATGGTTGAGGCTCATAAACCTCCATTGTTAGATTTTTGAGCAATGGAATCCCTTAATCTATGATTTGAATATCTACCATCTGGAAAGAGTTTTTTATATCATTGTATTTGACAAGGTTGAAGAACTAGCGCTGATTTTTTATTCTTGTATGTGGTTCTGGAGCTCTCTTTGTAGTCGTGTTCCCCCTCCTTCAACCCTCTTACAGCATCAATATCAACTTTTATGATTTGAGTAAGGCTCCCCAATCTTCCTTTGCATAAGTGGAATTTTTCTTCTTTGACTAAAATTGCTAATGCCTTACTTAGGCAGATTTTATTGTCGAAACAAAGATACAAAATATTAAGTGAAGCCCACATATGCTCATATTTGTGTGGAAATGGATTTCAACAAAGGTTTTCCTGTTGAAATTAAGTTAAGGGATTTCCTTTTGTTGTAGAGCCTACTATGAGACTAGACATTCCCTCAAACACCCCCCCAAAGCTAGGAGGAACAAAGCAACTAAACCTACTCAAACACCAAGATGGTGGGAGGGAACCAATTCTGATCACTATACAATCTCTAAGGAGGATCCTCCTCTAGTTATTCTCAATGAGGTCAAGTTGCAAAAAAACATTAAATTGTCAAAGCTTGAGAATGATCCTTTTAAAGATCAAGGAGTTTCAGTAGCAAAACAAGTAAAGATAAGCAGTAGTGTGGAGGTTTCCAACACTATATTAACAACTAGTAATTCAAATGTGTTTTTCTAGAAGAAACCTATAGAATTAATACTTTTTGGGATGATCATCCCATTCTGGACAAGGGCAATAATATTGCTTCAAAACTCAAAACCTCTGAGTGTGTGTTTCTCCAAAGAACAAAACTAAAAAGGCTTCCTTTTGGTCTAATAACGCAAAAGTGGAAGACCCATCTTTGGGTCAAAAGAATGAAATTGCCAGTAGAGGTCACTCATATAATGATAGCATGTTAGATTCTGCAGAAAACTTGGGCTAGACCAAAGTGAGAAAGAAGATGAAAAGCGACTCTCCCGTGATAACTAGAAGTCATTTAAAGTTACAATGATTCTTACTAGAGAATGGGTTGTAGGTATATCTGGATTTAAGGGGCCTTTTGTAAAGTTTTCAGTTGGAATGTGAACAAGTTTCTTGTATTGAGGAGTTCCCTTGCAAGGATTTGGGTTGATCATACTTGTTCTAACCCTAATCTTCAAAGTATTTTAGTATTTATTATTTTCAAAAGAATCTTAACAGTTTTAGGCCAGATCCCACCTTTAGTAATATAACCTTCCTTACATGTTTATTTTTAAAAATACATAAACACTATAAAATTTGACTAACAAAAATACATAAACACTATAAAATTTGACTAACAAAAATACAATTTTTTAAGAGATATTCACAAAAAACTCACCATAGTTGTAGAATCACAAGATATTCATTCTATGTTATCATTCACAAGATATTCATTCTATGCTATCATTCTCACAGAAGCCATTTGTTTATGCCCAATTTGCATTTTTAAATCACCGAGATCTTCATTCTAAGTTATCATTCTCACATAAAAACTCACCATAGTTGTAGAATCACAAGATATTCATTCTATGTTATCATTCTCACAGAAGAATTCACTGTATTTGTATGATGGTTTATGATACATGGAAAGAATCCCTTATTCTTAAGGCGCCCATGATGATCCCAGAAACAAATAATTTTCTTGTTGTTTTATTTCTAGTAGGATTTATGTTGTAGGAGGCTCCATGAAAAAGAGGTGTGCTAAAAAAGGGGCATTGTGTATATATCGTAATCTAATTTATCGAACCCTCTTACATGGAAAGAATCCCTTATTCTTAAGGCGTCCATGATGATCCCAGGAAGAAATTTTCTTCTTGTTTTATTTTTATGTTGTAGGAGGCTTCATGAAAAAGAGGTATACTAAAAAGGGGCATTGTGTATATATCCTAGTCTAATTTATGGAACCCTATTTCAAAAATTCCCAAAAAGAGATCTGGTCGCTTCGGTGGTGTTGTGGATGGAACTTTCTATGTAAATTGAGGGCATAACATTGGTGAAAAAAGAAGTTGTTTCTCATCAACAAGCGGACACTATTTATATATCAACTTTATGGATTCATATGATCACGAGACAAATACATGGTGCTGGACCAAGGAGGGTTTGCCATTGTTGGCTCAAGTACTGTGATAGGATCACATATCTATGTGTTGTGCAACGATCCATATCAATGGTCATCTTTCTTTAAAAATGGTATTGTGAATGGCTCATGGAGCAGGGTTAGACTTCTCTTTATACCTAGCGTTAGCGTGAACTTCTCTTGTGTTACAATGGTTGCATTTACACTATGCAGGTCCACATGTGCATGGTTGATCTGCACGAGAGAATTAGAATTACCAAGTTAGTGTGGATTTATGACACTGAGATGCAGATTTGGTCTCGAAAACCTGATTTTCCTTTACTGGGGAATGGTCTTATCTTTGTTGTTGTGGAATGTTAGTTTATTTATTGGATCAATCAGGGTGTATGAACATTGTTACCGAAAATTTTATTTGGGTGAAAAATATCCAAGTTACATTTTGGAACCTTTTGAATGAGAAATCAGTGCAAAGAACTATACATAGCACAGAAGAGGCTTGGTAGCTGGTTTTTCAATTGTGAAGTTCTCCTTTTATTTTTTTCATAGGTTATTTAGCATAAAATCAGCTACACCTTGTTTCCAGTATCACTCCTATTGCATTTATAAGAAATTGGTAAGATATTGGTTTGTCAGTTATGGTTCTTAGTATTACATTGTTTATTGTTTAGCTTGGGTGGGATGAGATTTTTTTTTTTTTTAAATAGTTAGCCCAATCCATCTAAGTAGGGGGCTTCAACCATACCTTTTTAAAGGAGGTTTATGTAAAGACTCACTTCTAAAAAATAAAAATAAATCTTTAATAATAAGAATCAATTTACAAAATCACAAGAAGCAGATGCAAATTGTTTCTGCTATATTTAGAACAACCATAGCTTTTGAAAAGAGGTTTATGTAAACTCTAGGTTTTAATAAAAAATCCTTAATGTAAGCATCTATGTAAAAA
>APFE030896055.1:68390-133166 GCA_000404065.3 Pinus taeda | reverse complement strand
TTGGATAAAAATCATGGTGAATGTACTTACCAGACCTCTATATATTTGAAACAAAAGAATTATATTACTTCTTATGCCTTTAGGTCTTCAATTTCTAAGTCTCCTACTACAAATGGTATTATAAAAAATCCTTTGTTTGTAAAACTGGGTAAAAAAACTCTCACTATGTGAAAAACCATGTAAAAACATATCCACTACAAAATCTCTCACTATTTGCAAAATTGTGTTTAAAAATTCTCTTTGTTTGCAAAATTTCCCATAAAAATCAATGGAAAACCTTCTATGTTTGCAAAATTTCATACAAAAGTTCTCACTGTATATACAAAAGGATGCTCATTGTGTTTTTTATGTGCAAAATTTGGCAAACTGCATTTAAAAATGTTTGAGGAAATCGTTTTTGGAACGATGCCTGAGCTGCAAATCATTGTTGAAACCTTGTATAAGTTATCTTGTTAAGGTTTGTTTGCTCATGTGTAAACATACATTCCTAGTTAAACTCTTTGTCTCCAGCAACTCGAAAAATTATTGGTCTATAGGTGGCAGAGCCCTTTTAGGGTGATAGAGCATTGCTAATCTAGGATTGAAGATGTGTTTCTCTCATAGTATGACATATTTAAACAAAAACTTAAGTTGAACCCTTTTCGAGATAATAACACAATCTTAGAAATATTTTAACTGTTGAGAAGACCCTGAGATCTACTCTTACTTGATCACTGTGCAATTAATGGGATTTGATGGAGAATGTGTCTGCTCAGTGCAGAGAAAATCTCAGTTTGGTGCTCTTCTATCTCTCCTCATTTTAAACACAATTTTCCTCCTTATTTCTCCATGCAATTCCTCGTATTATCTCTACCACACAGGGTTCTCCTCTTTGCACGTAGTTCTCTTTCAATCTCTACATATTTCTCAGTCAAACAGCGGTTGTTTTGTTGTGTTTTCTTTAGGCTGTGGATAAACAATGAATACGTAGTTTCCTTTGATTCTAAGTTGGGTTATGATGAAACATAATTGCGATCATGAAGAAAAACGCATAGACAGTGATCAACTTTGTGTGCAACCCTTTGAAACATATTTTGACCATTTTCTACTGCATTTTTTCAATTTGACTAGTTGATTGTTCATCCTGTCACTTGTACCTTTGGCTGCCACTTGTTATACACGTTGTGGTTTTATGCACATGATATAACTCTATTCCCTTTGGGCATAGCTTACCATTTTTTTAAACTTTGACTTAACTTGCATCATGATTTTACACTCTTATCATCGCTTTGTAACACAAGTGTTGTCCATTGTACATGTCTCAACACTTGTTTTTATTTTTGTTAATGCTGCATCGTAGCTTGTAACTGTTGGTAGTTTAGAGCTTTCAATACCAATCACTATTAGGACTAGTCTATGACTTTTGCATTGCATGCTTTCTTGATTATGCATTATTCTTGTTCATTGTGCATTTTTAGATCCATTATACTTGTGTTGCATGTTGTATAGCCATTATTATGCCTTTATCATTGCATACTTGCCCTTTTTTTGTGTCATCATTTACATATACTTATGTATTGACTTGTTTTGAAATAACCATAATCTTGGGTCATTTCAAATAAAATTATTTTCGAAATAAGATATTAAGCATATTTGTAATGATACTAACTCTCTTTGTTCTTGTTTTATAGGCATATGAGACTAATCCTTCTTGTTTTGTAGGAAATTTTCCATGAGGCAAAAAAAAAATTGCCCAAAAAAGGCGATGTGGCCAAAAAGTTTGGTCAAAAATGCAAATGAATGTGGTTGAGTGAATGATGAATTGATGAATGTAAGGTTATAATAAGGTTAATGAATAATGTAAGGTGAATGAATAATGTAAGAGGTAAATGTATATAATGTAGGGTGATGTAGGATATAGGGTAATGTAGGATAATGTAGGATGATATATACATGGATAGAGGTACTGCATATTCAAGTTTAAACTAGTTTATCAATCTTAGAAAAAAATTCAAAATCGAAGGCAATAAGAATAATTTAAACTTACAGTACTTTCATTTCGCTTGATAGCTCATTGTCAATGTTTTTCTTCTGTTGATGATGACCTTAGCTCTTTTGTCAACACTTGTCCTTTTGCTACTGATGACGATACTTTGACCTCAAAATGAATTATGTTGAATTATTTTGCTAGATTGTAGATGCTTATAGTTGTTTCTCAGGTCCCTTTGATGTTTATTTTAAGATGAATAATCAGGTCCCTTTTGCAATAACATATGACATTGATCTTTTTCAGGTCCCTTACTGATAAATATTGATTATGATGTCTCAAGTCCCTTTTGCAACAAGTTGGTTTTCCAATATGAATTTGAGTTTATATTGTGCCAGTATCCTGGATTTTCACAACCAAACTCCTTTATTATTTAATAAATTTTTTTATTTTTTATTCTAGAAGTAGGGAAGGCATATTACTATGTTGTTCCAATACTTCCATATTGTTTTATGATGAGACTCTCTTCAGAAAGTCTTCTTTATTGATAGGCTTATTATAAACTTTGAGTCTATAACCATTAACTAGAAATGGAATGGTGGCTTTATCAATTGTCTTGATCTTCGCTACTCCATTGTCAAATATTGCTTCTATCTCATATGGCCCAAGCCAGCGAGTAGTAAAATTAGCTCTGAAATCTTTGTACTTGGAGTCGAAAAGAAGTGCCTAGTCTCCCTTATGAAAAATTTTGGTTTTGATAAATCTGTCATGCCATTTGACTATCTGTTCTTGTACTAGTGATGTATGTTCAACTGCTTGTTGTCTGATTTCTTCTTGTGCATTCAGCGTCATAATTTTATGTTGTTTGGCTTATGATAGGTTCAATCCCAATTCTGCTGCAAGTTTAAATGTATTAATTTGAAATTTGATTGGTAACGAAATTTCTTTACCATATACCAATTGATATGGGCTAATTCCAGTAGTATTTCTTCATGTAATTATGTATGCCCATAAAGCATATTTTAATTTGTCTGACCAATCTTTTCTGTTCATTTGCACTGTCTTTGTCATGATGTTTTCCAGAACCTTATTAGTAGATTCCACTTGTCCATTTACTTGAGGATGATACGGAGTATACTTTTTATGCTTGATTTTGTTTTTTTCCATAAGATATCGAACAAGTTTAGAAGTGAACTATGATCCCTAGTTTGTAACAATCTGTCTTAGAACTCCAAATCTTACAAATATTTCTTCAAAGAAGAATGAAACTGTTGTTTCTTTTGTTTCTCGTGCCACTGCTTTTGCTTCTACCCATTTTGTAGCATAGTCTATACACACTAAGATGTACTTATTTCCATTTGAATGCAGGTTAATAGGTCCCACAAAGTCAAGAGTCCTTTTTTCAAATGGTTCTATAAGTACTTATGCTTTCAATGTCATCTCATCCAATACTATAGGTCTTCCAGTTCCTTTACAGCTATCACATCTTTTGACATAGGCCTTTGTGTTCTTGAAAATTGCTAGCAAGTAGTAGCCAAGCTTGACCACCTTGTATGTTGTTTGTTTATCTGCAAAATGGCCACCACATGTTACATCATGACATGCTTTTAAAATATCAAGATTTTCATCTTCTCTTACACATTTTCTTATCAAAATATCAGGACCAATATAGAAGAGGTCACCATTAACCCAACTATATCTAGCACTCTATCAGATTATTTTTCTTTTCTACTTGCTAGTGAAATGAGATGGTAATATTCCAAATGATAAATAATTAGCTACGTCTCCAAACCATGGGGTTTTAGCTGTTATAGAAAATAGATGTTCATCAAGAAAGTTGTCTGAAACAAAAATAATATCACCAGGAGAATGAAGTCTTGACAGGAAATCTACCACTTGATTATCTTTTCCTGACCGATCTAGAATAATGAGATTGAATTCCTACATTACTAACAGCCATCTAGTAATTATGTCTTTGGTAATTGTTTTTTATTAAATATTTAATGGTTGAATTATCTGTATGGATAAACACATGAGAGCCTGCTATATAATGCATAAATTTATTGACTGCATGTACAACGGCTAGCATTTCTTTTTCAGTTACTGTATAGTTTAATTCTATCGGAGTTAGATTTTTGCTAATGAAATAAATGGCATAGTTAAACTAGTTTTTTTTGTCCTAAAGATTCTCCTATAGTTGTATTTGATGCATTAGTAGATATATGGAATGGCAATGACCAATTTGGTCCTCTGAGAATGGGTGTTATAGACAATTTTTATTTCATTTTTTCATATGCGATTTGACAATTTGTAGTCCATTGAAACTCAATGTCTTTTGCAAGTAATTTGAACAAGGGTGAAGCTATTTTGTTGAAGCTTTCAATGAATATTTTGTAGTAGCCTGCATATCCCAAGAAACTTCTTACTTCTTTTTTTGTTGTTGGTGATACTAAGTTTACAATTACTTGTATCTTTGTTGGGTCTACCTTTATTCCAAAAGAAGAAATGTGGTGTCCCAACACTATCCCTTCACTTAACATCATAAAACATTTCTCATTGATGAGATATAAGTTTGTCTCTATGCATCTCTTTAGAAATTTTTCAAAGTTGTTTAAACAATCATAAAATGTACATCCATAGACAATAAAATCATCCATGTAGACTTCAACACATTCATGTATAAGATCTGTAAAGATAGCTAGGACTGCTCTTTGAAATGTATCAAGTGCATTACATAATCCAAAAGGTAAAACATTGTAAGCATATGTACCCCATGGACAAGTAAATGTAGTTTTATCCTGATCCTCTAATGCTACCTTGATCTCATTATAACCACTAAATCCATCAAGAAAGGAAAAGAATTTTTTCCCTGCCAAAGAGTCTAGTACTGGATCAATGAATGGTGGTGGGAAAAAATCCTTAAGTGTTGCCTTATTTAGTTCCCTATAGTCTACACAAATTCTCCATTTTCCATTTTTCTTAGGAACCACAACTAAGGGAGAAACCCATTAACTATCAGAGATAGGGTAGATAAATCCTACCTGTAATAGTTTCTAAAATTCCTCTTTCACTATCTCCTCCATCGTTAGATTCATTATTCTTTGTGGTTGTCTTACTAGTTTGGTTGTTTCATCTGTGTAAATGTGATGGATACGTGTTTTGGGGTGGAATCCCTACATATCTGTATAATCCCAGGTAAAATATTTTGAATATTTAAGCAACGATGCAATTACCTCTTGTTCTTGTGATGATTGTAGATTATTACCAATATTTAGATTCTTTCTAGGATTGATTTCAATGGTTTTTCTTTGATAATCAGTAATTGAGTTGACAGGGGAAATGCTTTCAAATGAATTATATAATGATTGAATAGTACAATTTTCCTCAAAACATCGATTTAAAGGATGATTTGTAGCTTCATATTGTGTTATTCATATCTGCTCAAAAATATCAGGTTCTGAGATAAAGGTCTATTAAATCCTCATTTCTGAATCTTCTTCTCTAAAATTATAGGCTTGATTAATGTTTAAAATAGGTTGAGTTTCTTCTTGTTGGTCATCAGGTCATGATAGTAACGAAGGATATTGAGCAGGAGGATATAGTGTAATATGTTTCCTTTCATCTCCATGTGCTATGATCATGCTTCCTAATCTACATCCAATGAATGCATCTATTGTGTCTAACCATGGTCTGCCAAGAATTAAAAAATGGCCTCCTAGATTTGTTTTTGGTTGCAAGATCAGAAAGTCTAGAGGGTACTCCCATGAATCCAAAGAAACAATAATGTCCTCAATTATTGCTTCTGATACAACTTTAGATCTATCTGTTAGTTCTAAAATTGTAGTAATAGGTCAGATATTTGGAAATTTTAAATACTTCATAGTTTTTGTTGTCACAACATTTATAGCAGCTCCTAGATCAATTAAATTTTTAGGAACTGAAAAATTATTGATTGAAATAGTAACCATAGGTATCCCAAGATCAATATACTTTTCAAGTTTTGTTTTTGCAGACATGAGACTAACTAGTTTTCCAACGACTTGGATTGTGTGTGGATCTCTTCTCTTTCTGCCAATTTTTTTAATACATAATTCCTTTATTTTTTTTTAATAGATTGGAATATATTTGATAGCTTTAAACAAAGGAATTTTGACATAAGAATTATTTAATTCGTCTAAGATATCAAATTCAGGAAGAGAAATTTAAATTTTCTGATCTACTAACCTTTCTGGGAAAGGTAGTGTTTGCATCATAATAGTTTTACTTTTGTGAATTTGATTCTTTGGATTAGATTTTTTATATTGTTATCCTTCTTCAATTTGTCCTTCTATGATTAGTGGAGAATCTTTTTGTAGAAATTTTCTAGACCTTAAGTGGATGTCTTGAATAGGAAGAATAGAATATGTAGGAAATAATGTTGTTTCTTCCAAAATATATGTTGGCCTTTCTACTCTATTACTCGGATTTTCTACTGGCTGAGCTGGTAATTGGGTTGTTCTGGGTGGTGGTTGGTTAGATGGCAACGGAAGTTGTTATGGTTGAGTTAGTAAGGGTGTAGGATTCTGTTGTGGAAATGGCATTGGTTGTTGAGGGTATGGCTACTGAGGGTAAGGTTGTTTATATGGATGTTAAGGATAAGCTTGATATGGATAGAATGGTTGAGATGGTTGGGCATATCCTCTCCAACCTTGATTTTGAGTTTGAGGGATCCAAGTTTTCCATGGCATACGAGTACTCCATGAATTTTGATGTTGAAAATTCTGGGGAATTTGTTGAGAAAATTGTTGGGATGTACCTGCAAAACGTGAGTTCTAACCTCTTCTTGGTGCCATATAATAAAATCCTTGAGTTTCTTCTAGTTGGCCTGCTTGCAACTCTTTTAATGTTGGACAATCATATGTGACATGATTTTTTGTACAAAGTCCACAAACATGTATATTATCTAAAGGACATTCTTGTAAAGGATGTTTCTTCTTACACTTAGGACAAAAAATTGATAGTATTTGTTCTTCTTCTTATTGCTTCTTTTTTGCTTTAAATACATCAAATTGTGTTTTGAAGGTGCTCAAAAAATTAGTTTTAAAGTTTTCTAACAATCTCCCTATTTCTGCTCTTGTTACTCCTCTTGTTGTTGATTTAGAAGCTCTTAAGTTTATATCTCTTTTTCCTGTTTTAGATCTACCTCTAGGATCCTTGTGACATAATTCAACAATTTCATCGAATGGTAAGTATGAAATATCTCCTTTACCCATCAAATTGAGAATATCAAGATACTCATCTCGTATTCCTTTGAGAAAAATTATTTGAATGGTATCAGGATTTAGAGAATGTTGTTTGGATTTTTGTAAGTTGTAAAGAAATCGTTCTAAGTATTCTTCCAAACTTCAATCTTCTTGTTGAGACATCCTAAAAATATCTTCCTTTGAATCTCTAGGCCTACAATAGAGTTGATTCTTCTTAATAAAATTTTCCTTATGTCTTCCCAAGATATAATAGTGTGTTCTCCTAATCCCATAAACCATTTTAATGCATATTCTTTGAGAGTAGTAGGAAAAATACGAAGCTTATGTGTATCATTAGTATAACCATAAGTTCGACATAAGATATCAAATTCAAACATGAATGAATCAGGATCTTTAGAAGACATTCCATAGAAAATTGGTAAAACCGAAGGTGGAATGTTCTTCATTTTTACCTCTTCTCCAAGAATTTCCCTAGTATCTAAAATTGGGAACCCAAAAGTAGCTTCTTCATCATTTTCTATTTCTGCATCTTGTCTTCTCTTAGGATCATATTCTCTTTTGACATCTTCTTCCCTTTTCCTTTTTGCTTCTCTTCTTGTCTCTTCTTCCCTTTTTCTTTGCCATTCTTTTTGTTGCTTTTCATATTGTAACCTTTTTTCTAGAGTGAGTATTGGGATGTTAGATCCATGCCCTTCTTCTGCCATATCTTTTTCAACAGTTTCAAATGTTTCAGTAATAAATTGAGATTGTGTATTTTCAACTTGTTTTGTTTGTTCAGAAATAGTTTCAAAGATAGGCCGATCTATTTTTTCAAGAATAGGCTAATCAATTGGTTTTCTTATTTCTCTTTGTTTTCCTATGGAAGATGTTCCTGTTTTTTTTTGTTTTCTCTTTACTTCATAAGCTAACAAAGATTGGCTTTAAACAAGTGTTAACCTTTGTCCTTAACTTTTTTTTTCCTCTAACTCTTCCAAGGTTTGTTTTCCAACAATTGGTGTAGTTAATTCAAATGGAGGTAGTCCTGCTTCTACCAATGGTTTAGTGGTTGGGGGGTCTTGTTTTTTTTTATCTACCCTTTTTGTCTCTTTTTCTAGGCATAAATGACCATAATGAAAAATCCTAACTACAAAATTTTATTTTTGTTTTTGTTTAAAGCTTCCTATTTTGATAAAATATGAATGTGCTTCCCTGGAAACAGCGCCAAAAATGTCAGGTCAATTTACTAAGTAAACTAATGCAAATGTTTTACTTGTCAATCTGGGTTTGTAGACTTGGGAGCACATCCAAAGTATATGGATTTCAGGTAAAGTCAATTTCAGAAGGAAATATTTAAAGGTTAAGGGAAATGCATATTACAATTAAGTTCTAAGCTCAAAGAAACTAAGAATTCTCTTATTCAAGATGCAGTAAGCGAAGGAAGAGGCTCCTAACTTAGGAGGTCATGGTTGTCCTACCCCACAGTATTGTCCTCAAGAAGAGAAACTAAAGAGTAGTAGTTTGTGATGTGTAGAAAGAAAGAGAAGAGGCTCCTAACTTAGGAGGTCCTAGTTTTCCTTCCTCACAGTTCTACACCAACAACATTACCATTGCATCAAATCATAAACTGAAATTCAAGAAACAATTCAAGAAATGCAAAAGGATGATTTTTAGTTGTGATTCATAAGTTGATAGAAAGAGAACTTAACTTAAATCCTTGGTTGTCCTTTCATACGCAAATTATATTATGAAACAAAATCATCCAAAAATCATATAGAAATCATAACACATCTAAGTAACTGAATCATAAAACTGAAACAAGAAATACTAAATCAAAACTATGCTAATTTATACAAAATTTAACCAAAATGTACTTAGCTTGGTATGGGGGGCCTCTAACTTTGCCTTTTACACATGAAGAACTCTTTAGCTATAGCTAACTTAATAAATCATCCACAACATGAATAGAAAATAGAACAGTGGAAATTATTCTTCAAATTATCTCAAAAGTCTCCAATAATCTTAATACAAAATTACACCCTCTGAATGGTCCATAAACTCTGCTTAAATAATAAAATCATAAACAAACTTTGCTATAATGACTCTAATAGCCTTATCAATCCTAATCCATCCATACAAGTCGAATTCATCAAGTATGGTTCACAAAATCAGGAAAAATCCCACAAAATAATAAATTTTCTCCTTTTTACTAGGAATTCTTGAATGTCAGGTCAAGTTTGACCAGCATTGACCAGGCTTAGTTTTGCTTAATTTGACTAAACCAATAGGTTTTTCTTCATCTCTAGTTCCCAAGCTTTCCAAATATGTGCTCATATCTAGCCCAGGTGTCCTGCACATACAACTTCCATGGAGCTATTACAGGAATTTTTAATGTCATCCAAATTTACTCTTAAAACCCAATTTTTATAAAAATTTCCAAAAATTGAAAACTTAATTTAGTTACCTGATTATGCAAAATAGGACTAAAATGAGGCATATATAGGAAATAGGATGGAATACATCAGTAAATAAATGGATTTAGGATAGGCAAAGATTACCAAAATTGAGGGCCAACATATCCCCTTGCTGATGTTCAAGCATGTCCTCATGATTGTCTCCTCCATTTGGATCTCCTGAGTGATGATGCCCCTGTTGTTCCTGATCCTGTAGCTTCTTCATGTGCAGCCTTAAGGATAATATCAATACCCTCACGTTTCCCTTCTTTGTAGATGGTAGTCTTCACTTTTTGTTTCTCATATTTGAATTGCCATAACTTTTTCTCCTTTAGCCATTTGTAGGCTTTTTTGGAAATGAGGATATTCTGAGTCTCAAGCTTTTTAATCTGCTTACTCAATTTCTTGTTCTCCTTGATTATGTTGTTATTTTCTTTATACGTTTTGTTCTCTTTTTTCAAATGTCTCTCCATGATCTTGCTATCTTCCAACTCACTTGTCAGCTCTACTATTTTCTTAAGATATACTTCATTGTGCAACTCTTTAGATTTTTCCTGGCCTCTTTGGCATATGAGTGAGATGCGGTAGCTCCTACCCAAGCATCCTCAAAATAGGAGTCTTTCTCTATGGGCTCTTCCTGGAGTTCCTCCTCCTATCTTTGTATAATCTCATCAATCTACTTTGATGTTTGTGGAGGCTCAGTTCCAATAATTTCAATTTCTGGATCATTTTCTTTGTTGCTTGGCTCCTCTTGTGATTTTCCTCTAGGCCTCCTAGGAATGGATAGAAATGATTTCTCTTTTTCAACCATAATATCATCTTGTTTCTTCTTCAATATTGTTTTAGGATAGAAAAGGGAATGCATGATACTTCTTGTTACATGCAACTGCTCAAACTTCTCCTCATTTCCTGTTGTTTGTTCTTCAAAATGATGTTTAGCCAAAAAATCCTTCCAAAGAAACCCCTTATTCCTTACGCGATACTCAACAAATATATCGATTAGCCCATTATGATAGATATTGTCTTCCTTGGCTTTTGTTTTGTTCTTGACATTCTCTATCATTTTGGTTAGTCTTTTTGAAAAGAAGTAGGGTAAGTTGATTTTACAATCTCCCTTCATATGTTGAAGAAATTTGATATGATAGAGGTATACCACATTGTACTAATTATCACAAGTGAAGTACTTCTGGATAATCAAAACCAACTCTGACCATGGCTCTCTAAGCCAATATCTTGGAATCCCTCTTGTCCTCTCAAAGGACCCATTCCTTTGTTTCTACAGGAAAAAGGTTCATCCCTTCTCCTTAAAATGTAGACCCTTGTGATACTCTTCTCCTATTAAAGGAAGGTCAAATGCTTTAGAAATAAAGGTTGGGTTCAATGGTATGAAAATTTCATCAACTCTGTTTTTTCCATGTTCAAAATTCTCTATGAAATCCTATCTAATTTTATCATTGTGACCATTGAACTTTTTAAGACACTCCAGTAGCCATGCCTGGTATAGTTTATTTACTGTATCCTTACTCCAATTTTCTATCTTGAAGTATTTAGGTTCAGTTTTGGTTGCCATTTGCATCTAATTTGTGTACCAATAAATATGGCCTTATCTAGTAAATAACCTTATCATGAATATAACAATAAAAAAAAATTATTTGACCCTCTCATTCATGCAATGTTTGGATAAAAATCATGGTGAATGTAATTACCAGACCTCTGTAGCTTTGAAACAAAAGAATGATATTACTTCTTATTCCTTTAGGTCTTCAATTTCTTTGTCTCCTACTACAAATGGTATTCAAAAAAAAAAACATTTTTTTGTAAAACTGGGTTAAAAAACTCTCATTGTGTGAAAAACCATGTAAAAACATCTTTACTGCAAAAATCTCTCATTGTTTGCAAAATAGTGTTTAAAAATCCTCTTTGTTTGCAAAATTACCCATAAAAATCGATGCAAAACCTTCTTTGTTTGAAAATTTTCATACAAAAATTCTCACTGTGTATACAAAATGATACTCATTGTGTTTTTTATGTGCAAAATTTGGCAAACTGTGTTTAAAAATGTATGAGGAAATCGTTTTTGGAATGATACCTGACTTGCAAATGACTGTCGAAACCTTGTAGAGTTATCTTGTTAAGGTTTGTTTGCTCATGTGTAAACATATAGTCCTAGTTAAACTCATTGTCTCCATCAATTCGAAAAAACATTGGTCTACAGGTGGAAGAGCCTTTTTAAGGTGACAAAGCATTACTAATCTAGGACTAGAGTCGTGTTTCTCTCATAGTACGACATATTTAAACAACAACTTAAGTTGAACCATTTTCAAGAGAATAACACAATCTTAGAAATATTTTAACTGTTGAGAAGACCCCGAGATCTACTCTTACCTAATCATTATGCAATTTATGGGATTTGACAGAGAATATGTCTGCTCAGCACAGAGGAAATCTCAGTTTTGTGCTCTCCTATCTCTCCTCCTTTTAAACACAATGCTCCTTCTTATTTCTCCATGCAATTCCTTGTGATATCTCTACTACACAAGGTTCTCCTCTTTTCACACAGTTCTCTTTCAATATCTGTGTATTTCTCAGTCAAACAGGGTTTGTTTTGTCGTGTTCTCTTTAAGTTTTGCATAAACAATGAATACGTAGTGTCCTTTGATTATGAGCAGGGTTATGATGAAACTTAGTTGTGATGATGAAGAAAAATGTGCAGACAGTGTTCAACTTTGCGTGCAACCCTTTGAAACATATTTTGACTATTTGCTACTACGTCTTTTCGATTTGATTAGCTGATTGTTCATCCTGTCACTTGTACCTTTGGTTGCCACTTGTTTTACTTGATGCATCGTGGTTTTTTGTGCATGATATAACTCTATTCCCTTTGTACATAACTCACCATTTGTTTAAACTTTGTACATAACTTGCATCGTGATTTTACACTCTCATCACCGCTTTGTAACACAAGTGATGTACATTGTACATGTCTCGACACTTATTTTTTTCTTGTTAATATTGCATCATAGCTCATAACTTCTTGTACTTTAGAGCTTTCAATACTCATCACTATTAGGACTAGTCTATGACTTTTGCATTGCATGCTTTCTTGATTATGCATTATTCTTGTTCATTGTGCATTTTTAGATCCATTATACTTGCATTGCATGTTGCACATCCATTATTATGCCTTTATCATTGCATACTTGTCCTTTTTTGGTGTCATCATTTACATATAATTATGTAATTATTTGTTTTGAAATGACCATAATCTTGGGTCATTTCAAATCAAATTATTTTTGAAATAAGATATTAAGTATATTTGTAATGATAATAACTCTCTTTGTGCTTGTTTTGTAGGCATATGAGACTAATCCTTCTTGTTTTGTGGACAATTTTCCATGAGACCAAAAAAAAAAAAAAATTGCCCAAAAAGGAGATGTGGCCAAAAAGTTTCGTCAAAAATTCAAACGAATGTGGTTGAGTGAATGATGAATTGATGAATGTAAGGTTATAATAAGGTTAATGAATGTAATAAGGTGAATAAATAATGTAAGAGGTAAATGTATATAATGTAGGGTGATGTAGGATATAAAGTAATGTAGGATAATGTACGATGATATATACATGGATAGGGGTACTGCATATTCAATTTTAAACTAGTTTATCAATCTTAGAAAAAAATTCAAAATCGAAGGCATTAAGAATACTTTAAACTTAAAGTACTTTCCTTTTGCTTGATAGCTCATTTTCAATTCTTTTCTTATGTTGATGATTACCTTAGCTCTTTTGTCAACACTTGACCTTTTTCTAATGATGACGATACTTTGACCTCAAAATGAATTTTGTTGAATGATTTTGCTGAATTTAGATTCTTGTAGCTGCTTCTTAGGTCCCTTTGATGTTGATTTTAAGATGAATAATCAAGTTCCTTCTGCAATAACATATGACATTGATCTTTTTCAGGTCCCTTACTGATAAATATTGATTATGATGTCTCAGGTTCCTTCTGCAACACAGTTGCTTAACAATAAACTGGTTACATAGTTTGTTGGTTTATAATGAATCTTCCCCCTTGCTGATGTTGAGACTTGTCCTCAAGTCTTTGAATTTTGGAGGATGATTCTGAAAAATGAAATTGAAAAAAATAAAAGAGAATTCGTATTGGCCAAACAAATTGGTTTTTTGATATGAATTCAAGTTTGTATTGTGCCAGTATCCTCGATTTTCACAACCAAACTCCTTTATTATTTTTTATTTTTTTATTTTTTATTGTAGAAGTAGAGAAGGCATATCATTATGTTGTTCTGGTACTTCCATATTGTTTTCTGATGAGACTCTCTTCAAAAATTATTCTTTATTGATAGACTTATTATAAACTTTGAGTCTATAACCATTAACTAGAAATGAAATGGTGTCTTCATCAATTGTCTTGGTCTTGACTGCTCCATTGTCAAAGATATCTTCTATCTCATATGGCCCAAGACAATGGGTAGTAAAATTAGCTTTGAAATATTTGCACTTGGATTCGAAAAGAAGTACCCTGTCACCCTTATGAAAAAAAAATCTTTTGATAAATCTGTCATGCCATTTGATTCTCTGTTGTTGTACCAGTGATGTATGTTCAACTGCTTGTTGTCTAATTTCGTCTAGTTCATTCAATTGCATAATTATCTACTATTAAACTTCTAACAGGTCCAAACTCAATTCTACTACAAGCTTGAATGTATGAATTTGAAATTCAATTGGTAACACAACTTCTATACCATGTACCAGTTGATATGGGTTGAATCCAATAGTATTTTTTCCATGTAATTTTGTATGACCATAATGCATCTTTTAATTTGTCTGACCAATATTTTATGTTCATTTGCATTGTCTTTGTCATGATATTTTCCATAACTTTATTAGTATATTCCACTTGTCCATTTACTTGAGGATGATATGGAGTAGACTTTCTATGCTTGATTTTGTATTTTTCCGTAAGATCTCGAACAAGTTTAGAAATGAACTGTGATCCCTAGTTTGTAACAATATGTCTTGGAACTCCAAATCTTACAAATATTTCTTCAAAGAGGAATGAAATCAATGTTTCTTCTGTTGCTCGTTCCACTGCTTTTTCTTCTACCCATTTTGTAACATACTTTGTACACACTAAGATGTACTTCTTTCCATTTTAAGGTAGGTTAACAGGTCCCACAAAGTCAAGAGCCCATTTTCCAAATGGTTCTATAAGTAATTGTGGTTTCAATGGAATCTCATTCGATACTATAGGTCTTCTAGTTCTTTGACATCTATCACATCTTTTGACATAGGCGTTTGAAGCCTTGAAATGGCTAGCAAGTAGTAGCCAATATTGAGCACCTTGTATGTTGTTTGTTTATCTGCAAAATGGCCACCACATGGTTCATCAGGACATGTTTTTAGAATATCAATAATTCCACCTTCTCTTACACATTTTCTTATCAAAATATCAGGACCAATATAGAAGAGGTCATCGTTGACCCAACTATATCAGCACTCTATCTGATTATTTTTCTTTTCTGCTTGCTAATGAAATAAGATGGTAATATTCCAGATGGTAAATAATTAGCTACATCTGCAAACCATGGGGTTTTAGTTGTTATAGAAAATAGAAGTTCATCAGAAAATATGTCTGAAACAGGAATAAGATCACCAAGAGAATGAAGCCTTGATAGGAAATCTGCCACTTGATTATCTTTTCATATTTGACCTAGAACAATGAGATTGAATTCTTGCATTAGTAACAACCATCTAGTAATTCTTCCATTGGTAATTGTTTTGTTAATTAAATATTTAATGGTTGAATGATGTATGAATAAAAATTTGATATCATGTTATATAATGCCTAAATTTGTTGATTGCATGCACAACAGGTGGCATTTCTTTTTCAGTTACTATATAGTTTAATTCTGTGAGAGTTAGATTTTTGTTGATTAAATAAATGGCATAGTTAAACTGGTTTTCTTTTTGTCTTAGAGATGCTCCTATAGTTGTATCTAATGCATCAGTAGATATGTGGAATGGGAATGACCAATTTGGTCATATGAAAATGGGTGCTATAGATAATTTTTCTTTCAGTTTTTCAAATGCATTTTGACAATCTGTAGTCCATTAAAACTCAATGACTTTTCCAAGTGATTTAAATAAGGGTAAAGCTATTTTGTTGAAGTTTTCAATGAATATTCTATAGTAGCCTGCATATCCGAAGAAAATTCTTACTTATTTTTATGTTTTTGGTGGCATTAAGTTTACAATGACTTGTATCTTTGATGGGTCTACCTTTATTCTAGAAGAAGAAATGTGGTGTCCCAACACTATCCCTTCAGTTAACATCATAAAACATTTCTCATCGCTGAGGGATAAGTTTGTTTCTATGCATGTCTTTAGAACTTTTTCAAGGTTTTTTAAACAATCATCAAATGTACCTCCATAGACAATAAAATAATCCATGTAGACTTCAACACATTCATATATAAAATCTCTAAAGATAGTTATGACTACTCTTCGAAATGTAGCAGGTGCATTACATAATCCAAAAGGTAAAACATTGTAAGAATATGTACCCCATGGACAAGTAAATGTATTTTTGTCTTGATCCTCTAATGCTATATTGATTTGATTATAACCACTAAATCCATCAAGAAAAGAAAATAACTTTTTCCTTACCAATAATTCTAATAATTGATCAATGAATGGTAGTGGGAAATGACCCTTAAGTGTTGTCTTATTCAATTCCCTATAGTCTACACAAATTCTCCAATTTCCATTTTTCTTAGGAACCACAACTTAGGGAGAAACCCATTGACTATCAGAGATGGGGTAGATAAATCCTACCTGTAATAGTTTCTGCAATTCCTCTTTCACTATATCCTTCATCATTGGATTCATTCTTCTTTTTGGTTGTCTCACTGGTTCGATTGTTTCATCTGTGTAAATGTGATCGATAAATGTTTTTGGATGGATTCCCTGCATATCTGTATAATCCTGGGCAAAAGATTTTGAATATTTCTGTAATAGTGCAATTACCTATTGTTCTTGTGGTGATTGTAGATTATTACCAATATTGAGGTTCTTTCTAGGATTGATTCAAATAGTTTTGCTTTGAGAATTGGTAATTGAGCTGATAGGAAAAATGCTTTCAAATTAATTATGCAATGATTGAATAGTACAATTTTCCTGAAAACATTGATTTAAAAGATGATTTTTAGCTTCATATTGCGTTATTCGTAGTTGCTTAGAAATATCAGTTTCTAAGATAAAAAGGTCGATTAAATCCTCATTTTCTTATTCTTCTCTAAAATTAAAGGCTTGATTAATGCTAAAAATAGGTTGAGTTTCTTCTTGTTGGTCATCAGGCCATGATAGTAAAGAAGGAGATTGAGAAGGAGGATAGAGTGTAATATGTTTCCTTTCATCTCCATGTGTTATGATAATGCTTCCTAACATGCATCCAATGAAGGCATATGATGTGGCTAATCATGGTCTGCCAAGAACTAAAGGATGGCCTCCTAGATTTTTTTTTGGTTGTAAGATCAGAAAGTCTAAAGGGTACTCCCATGAATCCAAAGAAACAATGATGTCTTCAATTATTCCTTCCGGTACAACTTTAGATCTATCTGCTAGTTCTAAAATTGTAGTAGTAGGTCAAATATTTGGCAATTTTAAATACTTCATAGTTTCTGTTGTCATGACATTTATAGCAGATCCTAGATCAATTAAAGTTTTAGGAACTGAAAAATTATCAATTAAAATGGTAACCATAGGTATCCCAAAATCAATATACTTTTCAATTGTTGTTTTTGCAGACATGAGACTAGCTAATTTTCCAATGACTTGGACTGTGGGTGGATCTCTTTTTTCTGCCACTTTTCTTGATACTAATTCCTTTATTGTTTTTGTGTAGATTGAAATATATTTGATATCTTGCAACAAAGGAATTTTGACATAAGAATTCTTTAATTCATCTAAGATATCAAATTCGGGAAAGGAAATTTAAGTTTTCTACTTTACTAACCTTTCTCGGAATGGTGGTATTTGAGTCATAATAGTTTTACTTTTGTGAATTTGATTCTTTTGATTAGATTTTTCAGTTTGTTCTCCTTATTCAATTTGTCTTCTATGATTGGTGGAGAATAATTTTGTATAACTTTTCCAGACCTTAAGTGGATGTCTTGAATAAGAAGAATAGAATATGTAGGAAATAATGTTGTTTCTTCCACATTATATGCCGGCCTTTCTACTCTATTACTCGGATTTGTTATTGGCTAAGCTGGTAATTGAGTTGGTCTAGGTGGTGGTTGGTTATATGATAGTTGGAGCTCTTTTGGTTGAGTTAGTAAGGGTGCAAAGTTTTGTTGTGGAAATGACATTGGTTGTTGAGGGTATGGCTGCTAAGGGTAAGGTTGTTGATATGGTTGTTGAGGATAAGCTTGATATGGATAGAATGGTTGATATGGTTGGGCATATTGTCTCCAACCTTGGTTTTTAGTTTGAGGGAGCCAAGTTTGCCATAGCATAGGAGTATTCCATGAATTTGGATACTAAAATTTTTGGGGAATTTGTTGAGGAAATTATTGATATGTACCTGCAAAACGTGGTTTCCAAGATCTTCTTGGTGCCATATAATAAAATCCTTGATTTTCGTCTAGTTGGCCTACTCGCAACTCTTTTAATGTTGGACAATCATCTGTGACATGATTTTTTGTACAAAGTCCACAAACATGTATATTATCCGAAGGAAATTCTCGTAAAGGATGCTTCTTCCTACACTTAAGACAAAAGATTGATAGTATTTATTCTTCTTATTCTTGTTTCTTCTTTGCTTTCAATACATCAACCTGTGTACCTAAGGTGCTCAAAAGATCAAGTTTAAAATTTTCTAACAAACTCCCTTTTTCTGCTCTTTCTACTCCTCCTGTTTCTGATTTAGAAGTTCTTCAAGTTATATCTCTTTTCATATTTTAGCTCTACCCCTACAATACTTCTGACATAATTCAGCAATTTCATCAAATGGTAAGTATGAGATATCTCCTTTACCCATTACATTGAGAATATCAAGATACTCATCTCATATTCCTTTGAGAAAAATTGTTTTAATGGTATCAGAATTTAGAGAATGTTGTTTGGATTTTTGTAAGTTGTAAAGAAACCATTCTAAGTATTCTTCCAAACTCTCATCTTCTTGTTAACACGTCCTAAAAATATCTTCCTTTGAATCCCTAGGCCTACAATTGGGTTGATACTTCTTAAGAAAAAATTTCCTCATGTCTTCCCAAGAAGTAATAATGTGTTCTCCTAATCCCATAAACCATTTTATGTAGCTTCTTTAAGAGTAGCAGGAAAAAGACGAAGCTTATGTGCATCATCAATATAACCATAAGTACGACATAAGATATCAAATTCAAACATAAATGAATCAAGATATTCAGAAGACATTCCATAGAAATTTGGTAAAATTGAAAGTGGAATATTCTTCATTTTTACCTTTTCTCTAAGAATTGCCCTGGTATCTAAAATTGGGAATCCAAAAGTAGTTTTTTCATCATTTTCTATTTTTGCATCTTGTCTTCTCTTATTATCATATTCTCTTTTGGTATCTTCTTCTCTTTTCCTTTCTTCTTCTCTTCTTGTCTCTTTTTACCTTTTTATTTACCATTATTTTTATTTCTTTTCATATTGTAACCTTTGTTCTGGAGTGGGTATTGGGATGTTAGATCCTTTCCCTTCTTCTGCCATATCTTTTCAGTAGTTTCAAATGTTTCAGTAATAAATTGACATTATGTATCTTCAATTTGTTTTTTTTGTTCATAAATAGTTTCAAAGATAGGTTGATCTATTTGTTCAAGAATAGGTTGATCAATTGGCTTTCTTATTTCTCTTTGTTTTCCTATGGAAGATGTCCCTGTTTGTTTTTGTTTTCTCTTTACTTCATAAGCTAACAAAGTTTGTCTTTCAACAAGTGTTAACCTTTGTCCTAAACATTGCTTTTCCTCTAACTCTTCCAAGGTTGGTTTTCCATCAATTGGTGTAGTTAATTCAAATGGAGGTAGTCCTGCTTCTACCAATGGTTTAGTAGTTGGGGGATCTTGTTTTGTGTATCTACCATTTTCATCTTTTTGTCTAGGCATAAATGACCATAATGAAAAAATCCTAACTTCAAATTTTTATTTTTGTTTTTGTTTAAAGCTTCCTATTTTGATTAAATCCGAATGTGCTTCCCCAGCAATGGCACCAAAAATATCAGGTCAATTTACTAAATAAACTAACGTAGGTGTTTTACTTGTCAATCTGGGTTTGTAGACTTGGGAGCACGTCCAAAGTATATGGATTTCAGATAAAGTCAATTTCCGAAGGCAAGTAAAATGTTAATGAAAATGCATATTATAAATAAGTTCTAAGATTAAAGAAACTAAAAAGTCTCTGATTCAAGATGTAGTAAGCGAAGGAAGAGGCTCCTAACTTAGGATGTCCTAGTTGTCCTTCCCCATAGTATTGTCCTCAAGAATAGAAACTAAAGAGAAACAATTTGTGATGTGTAGAAAGCAAGAGAAGATGATCCTAACTTAGGAGGTCCTAGTTATCCTTCCTCAAAGTTCTACTCTAACAACATTACCATTGCATCAAATCATAAATTAGAATTCAAGAAGCAATTCAAGAAATGCAAAAGGATGATTTTTAGTTGTGATTCATAATTTGATAGAAAGAGAACTTAACTTAAATCCTTGGTTGTCCTTTCATACGCAAATTATATTGTAAATCAAAATCATCCAAAAATCATACAGAATTCATAACACGTTTGAGTAACCGAATCATAAAACTGAAACAAGAAATATTGAATCAAAACTATGCTAATTTATACAAAATTTAACCAAAGTGTACTTAGCTTGGTATGGGTGCCCTCTACCCTTGCCTTGTACACTTGAATAACTCTTTAGCTACATCTAACTTAATAAAGAATCCATGGCATGAACAACAAATAGAATAGTAGAAATGATTCTTCAAATTATCTCAAAATTTCCCAATAGTCTTAATACAAAATTACACCCTCTCAATGGTCCATAAACTCTGTTTAAATAAGAAAATCATAAACAAACTTTTCTACAATGGCCTAACATCCTTATCAATCCTAATCCATCCATACAGGTCAAACTCATCAATTCTGGTTCACAAAATAAAGAAAAATCCCACAAAATAATGAATCTGCTCCTTTTTACTAGGAATTCCTAAATGACAGGTCAAGTTTGACTAGCGTTGATTGGGCATGTTTTTGCTCAGTTTGATTGAACCAATAGGTGTTTCTTCATCCTTGGTTCCCGAACTTTCCAAATATGCACTCAGATATCACCCAATTGTCCTGCACATATGAGTTCCATGAAGCTATTACCATAATTTTTAATGCAGTCCAAATTTACTCTTAAAACCCAATTTTTACAAAAAATTCCAAAAATTGAAAAACTTAATTTAGTTACTTGAATATGCAAAATAGGACTAAAATGAGGCATATATAGATGAAATAGGATGGAATATGGTAGTAAATAAATGGATTTAGGATAGGCAAATATGACCAAATTTGAGGGCCAACAGTAGACACATGTACATGTAGTAGTACAGGTACAGGTGGCAGTACAGGCACAGGTATAGGTATAGGTACAGGTACAAGCGCAGGGGTACAGGGTATGGAGCATTTTCGTACAGTAGATTGATTGGTCAGGTTCTAAGACAGTATATATGTACAAGATAAAAGTGAGCTCAAGAAGGTTATCTTAACGGAGTTTCACGTGAAACCTTATTCAGGTCACCCAAGTTATTGTAAGACATTAACTGCAGTGAAGAGATTTTACTATTGGTCGAATCTGAAGAGAGATGTAACATATTTCATGGTTATTTGTTTTGACTGTCAGCAAGTGAAAGTAGAGTGTAAACATCCACGTGGAATACTACACCCAATTTCGATTCTAGAGTGGAAATGGGAATTTATTTACATGGACTTCATCACAGGGTTATTGAAGACAGTGAGACAGCATGATTCCATTATGGTTATTTTGGACAGGTTGACAAAGGTTGCGCATTTCATTCCGGTGAAGTCTACATTCTCAACTAGCGATGTGGCACAGGTATCCATCCAAGATGTGGTCAGATTTCATGGTGTTCCGTAGATGATTGTGTCATACAGGGATGTGAATTTCACTTCCAAGTTTTGGAAGGAGTTATTTGCATGTTTGGGCATAGAGTTGGCCTTCATCACAACTTATCACCTGTAGATAGATGGACAGATAGAGAGGGTCAACAGGATATTGGAGGACATGTTGGGGATGTATACGATGCATCAACAGTGGAAGTGGGAAAAGTATTTCCCTTTGGTAGAGTTTGCATACAGAAACAATTATCAGGAGTCATTAGGGATGAGTCCTTTCGAGGCATTAAATAGGCAGAGTTACAACACTCCCATTAGTTGGAGTGATCTGGTTATCCAGGTATTGATTGGACCAAATATGTTGGCATAAATGGAACAGGAAATCTAGGTGATCAAGAAGAATCTAAAGGTAGAACAGGATAGGCAGAAGAGTTATGCAGATAGGAACAGGTTGTTCAAGGAGTTCTAGGTTAGGGAACAGGTGTACTTGTGCATCAAACCAAAGAATAGCTCCTTGCAAATTGGATCTTGTTCCAAGCTAGCACTACATTTTTTTGAACCCTTCAGTATCATTGAGAGGATCGGACCAGTAGCCTATCAACTTGCACTACCTCCGACAGTGAAAGTCCATAATGTTTTCCATGTGTCTTTTCTTAAGAAGTATGTTAAGGATGTTGATCATGTGATTTATTGGTCTACATTGCAGGTGGAACTAGATGGATGATTCTAGTCGAAGCATCAGTATATATTGTAGAAAAACGTTCTCATGCTCTGAAACTGAGAATTCAAGCAAGTTAAGGTGCAGCGGAAGCACTTTGGGCTTGATTAAGCTACATGGAATATGGCGGATTAGATGCAGACTATGTATCCTTCCTTGTTTGTTGGTTGAGGCAAAGCATTTTTGGCTTGGTGTTTTGGTTTGATTTTGGTATATGTTTTGATGATGTTAGTTTATATACATATGTATATGGATGTAAAGACCACCACGAGTTGTGTTATAAATCTCTACTATGCGGTATTTTGTTATGATGTCATGTTATTATGTTTTTATGTTGGTTTTATTTCAACGTGTTGATCATTGTAAATACGACATCGAGGAGGAGAATCTTCACCTACAAGAATCTTCAAGAACGACGAGCTGGATGTTTTTGGATAGAGAAATGGTCAGGCTGTCCCATTTTTAGTCCTTCATCCTACCTTTAGGGATCTTCCTCTTGAGATGTGGACCTAGTTTATGTTTGAACTATACTATGTATGATCTTGTATCTCTTGTTGTATGTTGATTTCTTTTGCATGTATTCAGAGGCAAGGAATAGCGAGGAGCGAGACTAGAAGCTAAGAGATCGAGATAATCATCAAAGGTTGAGCTCTTAGCATCAAAGTGAGGTAGGTTTCTCTCTCTCACTTTTCATTTTTCAATACTAGGAAAGTTTACACTAGTTTGTTCGGTTTGTTGCTAGATCCTCTCATAGGACTAGAGAGATCGCTTTTATCTGCAAAAGGGATTGTTTTCACAACAAAATGGTGACTCCATTGGGGAGCCTATATCCCTTTCAACCTATTTTTTTTGTTTGGTCTTTTGATCAATTTGGACAACCATTGAATTATCAGTCATTTGGATTATGTATAGGTCTGCACTTTGAATGATCAGTACTTAAGAGTGTTAAGTTTGGACTTCCCTTTGAGATTATTTTTATTTTTCTAAATCTTTCTCATCCAATGCATTTTTCCCTGGAACAATCGCTCTACCAACTCATTTTCCTTAATAACAGTCATGTTAAAACCCATATCAGCACGAGTTTGACTGTAATAGTCGCACTGATCCCTGAAAGTTGAGAAATTTAGGGTTTCTATCACAGGGTCCAGTGTGTCTTAACCTATGATGTCTTTCCCTGTACTCTTTTCTTGGATTTATCATTGTTTGTCTGGTTGTTTCATTAATTTGTGAAATTTGTCTCATTGACTTTGAAGTACTAGGAGTGAAATTCTGATTCAGTTCTAGAGTTTCTATTCAATTGGTCATCACTTGTTGCTTGTTTGTGTCATTGGGATACTGGTTTTGTTGATTGATTGAGTGTTTTTTTTGTGGAAATCATTGAAAAACATCATTTTGCATTTGTTTTAGCTTTTTTTTCAAAAAAAAAACAAGTTACAGCAGGTTATTTGCATCGGAAATTTATTTTTGGTTTATAATCAAGCATAGATCACATTGTTTGGTTCTCAAGATGAAATAAGTGCATATCATTTATTTAAAAGGAAAATTGAAAAACATCATTCATATAAGTGCATCTTAGTAAAAGTGAAAATCATTTTACTCTTGAAAAGTTGCATTTCGGATAGTGAAAAGTGAAAACCATTTTTACTTTTTGGCATTGCATTTGGAAAGCGAAAGTGAAACTTAGTAGAAGGAATTTTGTTTGATGCATTTTTTATTGAAACTTCTTCCGTTGATTAGTCCAACTTTCATCGAAATGGAAAGGTTTTCTTTTTTCATATAGTTGCATCTTAGGCATTTTGATGACATCATTTTGAGCCCCAAAATTAAAACATAATTCAAGATAACCATTAAAATTTACTTAAATAACCTAAGGATCATTTGGAACTTAACAAAAACATTTAGAGGTCTAGGCTATAGATGCGTTTCAGCATCTATAAATCTAGTAGTTGTCGTTATCTTACAACATTGTATCTCAGGGATGATATCTCATTCCATGTATGGAAGTATATAAGATCATTCTTTAGTACTTTCAGGTATATTGGAGGTTCTCCACGTATCAAAAGTATGTGGGAATGCTCTCATCGAACAGTTACACATTAGACAGCGCTAACACAGACTTGTGATCCTTGTACCGTCACATATATATTGGGGAACCCCACTAGGTTGTTATCCTTTTGCCACATTTAAATAAGTCAGTGGCCTTGTAGACATGATACACCGAACACATCATTCGAGGATATTGGTCATCTTACATTAAGTCCTTGGTTCCGCCAAGGTGTATATAGCAGTTCACGGATACTTGGTAAACCCTTTTGCCTAGATTACCCTTTTTATTTATTTTTTATTTCGAAGTTCTAAAATTTACTGCCCATGATAGCATGTCCTACCCATGTAGTCCTCCTTGGCCTCATTATGTCTTATTAATGGTAATTTTAATTAAATCTCAAATAAATCACCTCCTCCCCTTTCGATTTTAAGAAACGGTCATCGTGGTTGAACCGCCAAGTTCACCTCATATACCCACTTCATAATTTGATATTGAAGGGTTATCACAAGGAGTCCATCCTAAGGTTCCAGAATCACTTGAGGATCAAGGTTTTGAACTTGTCCTTGTCCAGAACATTCAATTCTTTGCTTCTCGTCCTCCACCTCGAGAGTCCTTTTCGTCATCTCAAGAATATGAACCATAAATTCTTGATATTCCTCGACAGTTCTGGTTGTTTCCCCTGAATCCGCTTTATGAATCAGATCCCTTGGTGATATATCCTCAACACACATATAGTTCATTCAATAATCCTAACGCACCTTTGGAATGTTCTCCTAGTATGTCGTGGGTTACTCCTCGTCAATTGTTTCCACCCATGGCATCAGATGGTGAGATTCCATCTATGCCAATGTCTCCTCAAGATCCTCCTCCGGAAGTCTCAGCCACCCATACTCTTAGTATTGGTGATGGTTCTGAATATCCCTTTCTGCCTGAAGGCTTTCCATATGTGCCCTCTCCTTATATGGGGGGTGGGATGACTCCACCCCCTAAAAGAAGTGAATCCTTACTTCTTTTGAACTATACCTCTCTTGGTCATTTCGTTTCGAGTACTCCAAAGCACATATTCACTTTATTAGCATCCGACATGGTCATCTGGTGTTGTGCCTACCACTATCCCATTTTTTTTAACGTGGCTTCCCAAATCCATGTTTAACCTTCGGTTTCTTCCCAACCTACAGTCACAATTGGGGTAATTAATGTCCCTATAGGTTCTTTATCTCCTCTTTCGACCACTTAAGTTGTTACACCTCCTACATTGAGTGGGAAATCTTCGACGTTGTTTATTCCACCACCTAGGGGGCAACCACCTCCTCCATATGTACCTCTTGTCTTTAGTGGAACTTATGTGAGTGTCGGATCCCAAACTCACATTATAGGAGCAAGTCAAATTGTTGGTATTATTCGTTATCCTAGTGGAACCTCCATTCCATCTGGATCTAGTCAAATTCCTTATCAGTAGTCTCTTTTGGCTCAAATACCTTACCAACAGCCATACCCTCCTTATGGTTCACAAAAACCTCAAAACCCACCTATTAATCAACAGGCAGGATCCCAAATGCAGTCTGGTCTTAATCCCTCATTTGGGTCGTGTAGTCAGTTTCAGCCTTCTTCTGGAACTTATCCTTTAGGAACTGGTAATCCTTTGCAATAAGGAACCTATCAATATCCACAAGGAACCTATTAGCAACAAGGACCTTACGTGTAGCAAGGGTCTTATCAACAACTGTTGCAGCAACAAATCCAACCGTTGCATCAGCAAGGTCAATTTTTGCATCAGCAGGGTCAACCGTTGCATCAGAAACCCTATGTTCAATACTCCTCACAAGATACCTATCCTCCTTATTGTTCTCAATAGCTTATCTTGGATCAATATCAAACATATCCTGGTCAGAACCCACTTGAGTGGGGATAGACTCAACCTTTTGTGTGGTCAAAATTCCTCCTATTGGGGGCAGTATCAAAATCCCTATCTTCAAAATCCACCACTATGGGGGAAAATCAATATCAGCAAGATTGGAATCCTCAATCTAGACCTTATCAAAGGCCTTTCATGCCTTTTAATCCTCAATTGTCATTTTTAGCTACATTAGAGTTACCGGATGTTTGGAGGCTTACAAATGACCCAATGCTCCATTCACCATATTGGCCTCTAATTCCTACCAAAATTCCTGGTGATTGTCCAAAATTTGAAGGGAAGTCTGGGGAAGACACCCAAGCTCTTGCCATGACCTACCATTTATGGTGTTCATCCAACTCTTGGGTCGATAATTCCATTCAACTACGTCTTTTCAATAGCACTCTAACGGGTGCTGCCACCAAATGGTACATCGAGATGCCTTTCAAGATTTCAATACTTCGACTATGGCTTTTCTCACTCATTTTCAACTACTAGTTTGATATGAAACTGGGACCCATCTCCTAATGTCTTTGAAATAGATGACTACTACTCACATCTCTGATCACATCCATGAATGGAGACGTTAGGGTCATCTTATTAAGTTCAATGTCCCTTATGAGCTTTTAACCAAAAGGTTTACTAAGTTATTCATTAATCAAATCGCCAAAGACATAGCTATGGGTGGTTGTGTGACTAAAGAACAAGCCATCGCCTATGGGAACTATCCTTCTTTAGGGCACTTGATGTCAGTATCTGGATTTGGTATATTCATAATATGGCATGCTTTGTGATCTCTTACATGATACCCCACGAACTTCAACTGATTTGGCATCTTCTAAAATTGTGGAGACACCACTCATTAATGGTATTATTGGGTCACTAGCTAAACCTTATAGTAATGTGTCCTCTACTTCTACAAAGCATAAATATTTTCCCACTACTGCACCTTATCCTCCTTCGAATACTTCCAAAAATCCTGGTAAAACTTCTTAGGTGAATGTTGTCTAATCTACCACAACAGACATTAAAAGCCTTAAAAGTGAAAAATAAGGGTAAAGGTAAGGCTAAATTTGATACCCCTAAACAAGATTCTCCTAAACCCTCTATCGATGATACATCCAAATGAAAGTTGAAATATCCTTGTCTTATATGTGACGAAGATCATTATACCAAGGATTGTCCCCACCGTGCCAAGGTTAGTCGTCTTCTAAAAGGCACCCAAGGGACGTCGATCATGTTGAAAGAACCCTTTCCATCATAGAAGACTCAATTGGTAGATCAACCTCAATCCTCTACATCTGGAGGCTCTCAAGTTTTTATGAGTGGCACAGCACCTTTCTCTGTTGCTACTCAATCAAAAGATTATCAGACTCCTACCAAACCAGTTGTGAAAAATGATGCCACTAATGCACCTTCTACTTCCACTTCACCCAATTCTAGTCATCTTCATATTGAACGACCTAGTAATGATTCCATTATCCAACCACCTCCCAAAGGTGTTCTCCAAAAATCAACGTATAATCTTGTGCGAGCTGCTCAACATTATAACATTATGGAATATTTAGCTCAAGCACCTTTGGCTATGTCAGTGTTGGAATTCCTTCAAACTTGTCCACCGCAAAGGAAATAATTAGTATCCGCCATAGGATGGATTGATCCTATAGATTCAAACCTGATTACTTTTGATCATGAAAACCATGTTCCTCATCTCCCGCATCAACTTGCCTTTCTTATACAAGTT
The DNA here is from genome assembly GCA_000404065.3 of Pinus taeda. Taxonomy (NCBI): domain Eukaryota; kingdom Viridiplantae; phylum Streptophyta; class Pinopsida; order Pinales; family Pinaceae; genus Pinus; species Pinus taeda. The sequence continues at coordinate 104,974 of APFE030896055.1, read as the reverse complement.
GTTATCAAAGGGAAGACTATTCATCAGACTGTTATTAATGAGGGTGCTTCTACTTGCATCATGTCCCTTTCATGTTGGAATTCTATTGGCTCTCCACATATCAACCAGTCCCCTAATATATTGAAAGCTTTCGATGGTAGAGGTTCCCATCCATATGGTATTCTCAATGACTTCTTGATTCAATTCGAAGGAAAAATTGTTAACCTAGAAGTAGAAGTTGTCGATGCCAATATAAATTACAATCTTCTACTTGGTCGTAGCTGGACCCATGCAATGTTTTGTGTGGTTTCTACCATATTTCGTGTGATACATTTTCCTCATCAAGGGAAAATAGTCACTATCAATCAACTCACCTTTTTCTCTTCCAACGCCTCAAATGGAAATGTGCCATATGTTGGAATATTGATATCCCTTACAAGAGTGTTGGGGTGGGTCTTTTCAAAGACTCTGCCCTTATGGTAACTCTTTCCCTTCCACCTCCAAATGTCACTTCAATTAACATGGTCTCGACTCGGCACAATCCTTGGATCGTTCCCTATCTTGATCATATTGACAGTTTTGTCGATGTTATGTCGCTTAGCCCCATTGATCAGTCATATCAAGTTGTCGTTTCGGCTTTTGTAGCTACTTACTAAATTCATGATCATTACAGTATGAGTCTGGATGCATATTTGCAATCTCCCTGGATCGGTTCTTGGGATTCTCTAGATCCTTTGAATGAGACATTTCCAACTTATGAAAATATCACTGAAGTTGTCTCTCGAGGAAACTCCTTGGAATTATGCCCATCATCGTTCCTCATTTATCCCAAGCCTTGGTGAGATTTATTCTTGTCTAGAAACCCTTGTTTCCAGTGTACCGACTCATCTGCTTCAAACACATATTTTGGTTCACGAAGTGTTGTGCGAAGGAAACATGGGAAACATTTCAGCTAAAATACCCATCGACATCTCTGTCAAACCAGGGATTATTGAAAATATCTGTATTGGAGTTTCTTGTTCTCTAGATGAGATCAATATTTACACCACCCTCTTCAAAGAATTTTGTGATGTCTTTGCTTGGTTATACGAAGAGATGTCTGGCATAGATCCAAGTATAGTAGTGCACGAGATACCTATTTATCTGAATGTGAAGCATGTTTGTCAATGTCTTTGCCCTGTGCACCCTAGAAAGGTGTCTACCATAAAGGGAGAAGTTGAAAAACTTCTTAAAGCTAGTTTCATTTATCCTATTCCATTGACAGATTGGGTCTCAAATATTATTCCTGTGACTAAGAAATAAGGGACTATCTGTGTTTGTGTTGACTATCGTGATATCAATCAAGCATGTCCTAAATATAATTATATGACTCCCTTTATAGATAAAATCATTGAGGAATGCGTTGGGAGTGATTTTTTTCCTTTATAGACAATTTTTCGATACAACCATATTAACATTCTTCCCATTGATCAACACAAAACTACATTTATTTGTCCTTGGGGAACCTTTTCTTACAAAAAATTCCCTTTTGATATGAATAATGTTGGTGCTACCTTCCAACAAGCTATGTATTATGCCTTTCACAATATTAAGAATATCGTTCATTGATATGTCTACCACTTACTGACACATTCTACTAAGCATCAAGACCTTCATGATCACCTTCGAGTGATATTTCTTCGTAGTTGACACCACAATATTCGATTGAATCTGCATAAATGTGTCTTTTGCGTTGAATCTGGTCACCTCTTAGGGTTCATCATATCCAAAGAAGGCATATGGATCGATCCCCTTAAGGTGGAGGCCATTATTAATTTTCCCCCTCCATCTTCTTTACATCAGTTTCAGAGTTTACAAGGGAAAGTGAATTTCCTTCGTTGTTTTGTCCCAAATTACATTGAACTTTCCAAGGGATTTACTCACTTGTTAAAGAAAGTGATCCCATTCATTTGGGATGAAGTTTCTCAAAAATCCTCCGATGCATTAAAGAATGCCCTCATTAGTGCTCCTTTAGTGCATCCCCCAAATTATCACTATAATTATTTCTTGTACTTAGTCACCGCCAATAATATTATTTCTATGGTACTTATTCAAGATGATGATGATGGAGATGAACACGTGATTTATTACTTGAGTCAAAATATTTTTGATGTTGAAACTCGATATGCCCATGTCGATAAATTGGCTTTAGCAATCGTTCACGTTGTTCAACTTTTTCACCACTATATTCTCTTACGTAATACCACTATGATTTATGATTGCAACCCCATGACATACATTCTGACTCGTCAGTTTTTGGGGGGAAAGTATTCTAAATGGATTGTCATCCTATAAGAATTCGATTTGGAATTTTCTAAATCTAAATCAAATAAATCATTGGTTTTCGCTAAGTTTATTTTTTACCTTCCCTCTGCAACCATGTCTACTGCATCTGACGAGATGATTCCTGAAGAAAATCTCCTCTTCATTAGTATTTTGACCCATGGTATGGAGATATCATTGTCTATCTCCAGACCCAAACATTTTGACTGGAGTTATCCAACTCTGAATGTCGTCACATCTAACATCAATCCCAACCTTATCTAATTATTGGGGATACTTTGTATCGTGTTGGTGTTGATTCTATCATTCGTTGATGTTTTACACTTGAGGAAGCTGAGAGAGTCTTAAATGAATTTCACTCTGGAGCTTGTGGCCGTCACATTTAGGGATATGCTATGGCTCAAAATATCCTCCACGCTAGTTATTTCTGGCCTTCGATCCTCAAAGATTACATTTTAGCAATCCAAAAATGTCATGCTTGCCATATTTATAACCGCAAATAGTGCCCCGCCCTCTCCCTTGCACCCAGTTGTTACCATAGGCCCCTTTTTAAAATGGGGTATTGACTTCATGACATGTAACCCTTGCTCATCCATGGGGCATGGTTATATCATCATCGCATCAATTATTTCACTAAATGGGACGAGGAAATGCCTACATATGATGTTGACGGTAAAACTATGGCCCAATTCCTTTTTAATCATGTCATAACTCAATTTGGTGTCCTTAAAGCCATCGTCACCAACCATGGATCTCATTTTTGAAATATATGATGAAAGAGGTTCCTGCTCTACTGGGTCTGCATCACAACATCTTAACTCCTTACTATCCATGCACCAATGGCCAAGTTGAGGCAATCAACAAAGTATTGGTTAAAAAGCTTCAACGAACTATTGGGATGCATAAACGAAATTGGCACCTTATGTTATTTTCATCTTTGTGGGCACACCGAACCACAATTAAGACAACAACCGTATTTACACCCTTTCAGTTGGTGTATGGTCTAGAGGAAACCCTTCTGATTGAATGTGAGATTCCTTCATTAAAACTAGTTGTCAAATTACTCTCTGGCACTTCACCGAAGGAGGAACAATTACTTTACCTTGAAAGGCTTGATGAAACTCTTCGTATTGTTTCTTTTAGTTATTAAATCTCAAAAGAAATGAGTTAAAGCACAATATGATAAAACTGTTACTCCCCATGTTTTTGTTGAAGGTGACTTGGTCTTGTCATATGATCAAGCCAATGATAAATTGGGAGCTGGGAAATTTGAACCAATGTGGCATGGGCCTTACATTTTTAAATGAGTATTATAGAAAGGTGCCTATGATTTGGTTGATTATGAAGGAAATCAGTTGGTCGAGCCCCTAAACGGAATTTACCTCAAAAATTACTCTGTGATTTCGTGTAAATACTTTGTACAGTAGTGTGATTCATTAGTGTGCAGTTTATTTTGATGTGTTTGTTTGCTTTTGCAAACATGTTTTCCTCTGCTTACCACATTTTCTTCTTGGTTTGCAGATGTCATCGAACCTTTATGTCGGTTTTGTTGATGGTTCTTGTCATAGTACACAAAATTTATCTATCGCCGCATGGGAAATATATGACCCTAATGTTGAGTTAGTGAATTTACAAGGCATATGTTTAGGTTGTACCACTAATAGCATTGTCAAATATAGTGTGGTTATCGAGAATTTGTCAAATGCCATTTCTCTTGGCATTAAAGAGTTAGTCGTTAATCTCAATTCACAACTCATTGTTCTAGAACTTAAAAAACAATATTCAATCAGAAACCCTCAGATTTTGAGAATTTATTTGTGAGTTCGTCTCTTGGAACAAGACTTTTATTACATCACTTATCAACATATTCCAAGATATTTGAACACATTAACAGATACATTGGCTAATTACATTCTAGATAGACATTTGCATCATATATAAATACAAAAACATATAATAGAAACATTAGATAAGCATCAAGAGAAACATGTATATATATAGATATAGATATAGATATATATATAAGTTTGCAAAATGTTTATTACATAAAAATACCAAAAATTTGTGTTCTGAGAGACATGGCTTCTCAAGCCTACATAAGTGCAGAAAAATGAAAAATAGAGATTGTTATCTACCAACATGGTGCTCATGGTAGCACGAAAAATCTCTGATGACTCTGTTCAGCAATCGAAGCAGTCTAGTGGACACCCCTACATTATGCCTTTGATATCGTTGTGGCACCTCATCAATAGACGTGTATTCTGGAATGCCTCTTGTCAAGGCTTCCAGGTTGCATTCCACCTCTATGATCGGGTTAGCTCCCTCCTCATATGGAACATCCTCTATCTGTTGTGCCACTCGTTTAGCTATTGGAGAAACCCCTAGAGGTCTCTCTAGTCTAAGATATACAAAAATCACAAGTATCAAATCTCAGTATGTATGAAAAAAAAAAAAAATCAAAAAATTTAAAAATTAGTTTTTACCTGCATCAATCCACCGTGTACCAGGTGGAAGTGGAAGTTCAAGATCTCTCCAAAAATTCGTTCTAGTGTACACCCAATCATCTACCATGATTAGTTGTTGTCGTAGCCATCCAAAATTGTTGGAGGAATTGACATTTTCTCACCACCTCCATGATGAGGCATCAGCTCATCCCATCTCAATAATTGTGGATCTTTGGGCACTGGGGCATCCACTTCTATCCACTGATATTTGTACAATTGTACACAATCCAAGAAGAACTCCACCAAGATAGATCCATAGCCAAATAGTTTCAACTTCCCTGTATCACATTTTGTGAGTTGGCTCTTCATGTTTACCAACAATCCTTCACATGAGTTAAAAATTGTGGGACTTAGATAACTTACAGCATACTGGAAATGACATTTAGTCGCTTCATGCAAGGCCTAAGCTCCAGTTATTCGAGCCATGTTATGGATAATTATTCTTAGCGGGAGATTGATGATAGTTTTTATGTCTATCTTCCCACTTTAAGTTCTCTGAGTGCCTGGACAATGTCTTGCGATCATCATATATGTACTCTCCCCTCTAGTACGAGAACCAGAGAGCTAAATATATTGTCCCCTTCTTGAAAAACTCGTAGTGAAATAGATGTTTAAGATATTTATCTCAATTTCTTGGTCCCCAATCATAAACACATGGTGTTATACATCCCACCAACTGACCAAATGTTGCAATAACTCAACCTGGCTCCTAATCCCAAGAATACTGAAGAATTTCAGTAACCCATATGCCTGATGGGCCGCTATGCAATTTGGATCTTAGGTTGCCTGGTGATCTTATGTTTCATGTCCTCTCTCCTTCCATTTGATCATCATTTTTCATTGATTAACCTATGGAACATCCATAAACCAATTTTTCATTAGCATCTACGAAACAAATTTGGAAAAAAATCATTGAACGTGGAGGATTTTCGAAAAAAAATATAACTTTGTGCCAACATGTTTGTTTCCATATTTTTCTGTGCTTCCTGCACGCTAGCACCACTGAACCTAGGGTGAGCAGAGCAGGTTTGATGAGTAAAACCCACGTTGATCGCCCTTGACATGAATTTTTTTCCATCCCTCCTTACTTCCTGTCCTATGGATGAAAACAACTAAAATTACAACAAGAATGAAGAGAAGGGATAGATATCTTACCTGCAGCAAATGGTTCAATGAACTGTGTCCTGGATTGGTTGCACTCCTCACCTGAAGATTGGAGTAAAATGGGTAAAAAGTGCTCTCTAAATTACCAAATGTCAAATGGTAAAAATGTTTTCATTTTTTGAGTTTCTATAAGTTTTTAAAGATATTTTTACCAAATTAGGGCACATTTTACTTATATTTTAATATTTTTCCTCGAAATGGGTCATGTGCATTTCACTTGTGTAGCGACAAGACATGGATACATGGTGACAGTTATTAATTTTGACTGAATCAACAAGTTTTACTTTATCACTTTTTCGAACTCAATAAATGAAAAAGGAACCCCCTAGAGTCATCTTTAACTCTTTTCTGACTCTCGAAATATGAAAATATTTTCGAGTACTTGTCGTTTCGAACTCGTTAAAGTAAATGAAATGATGTCTACTTAGTATAAGTTTAACCCTTTTCCGGACTGAGATAGACTATTGTATGAAAAGGGAATACCGTAGTCGAACATGGCCAAGAGGTTCTCTTGGATATCATTTTCTACTTTTTCAGATTCAAGAGACTATTTACAAAAAGGGATCTTTGGAGTTTCATTTTTTCCTCTTTTTCAAACTCTCTAAACATGAAAAATATGTCGAGTTACCCCTATTTCGGACTCATAAAACTTAAACAATGCGGGACTTGTCACCATGACAACACCGAGTTTATCCTTCCTATGACTCATCAAACTTACTGAGATGGATTCATCTGAAGGATGAATTTATACGACAAGCATATGTTATCCTCTTCAAGCTTGCGATCAAAAAAATAGGATACTCACTAGAAATGGTGGGGAAAAAGGAAAGTGAACACCTATTGTATTTTGTGTAAAGGGAGCATGTCGCTCCTGAACATGACACTTATATATTGCTCATGTCGAGTTTGGGTTATTCTCACTTCATCACTTGCCTTCCTAGGTTTTGTGAATCCATTTTCCATCTCATATGCCATATACTGCATTTTCATCATGACTTGTGATCCTATGTTGAGTTAAATGTTGCCAAAATCTGGATTTGTGTCGCAAATATGTTCAAGAGAAGTCCCATCTGCAATTTTTTACCACTTATACATTGTCTAACCTTTCTGCCACAATCTTGAACCAAACTTACCTACTCTACTACATCTTTTATTTTGTGTTGATGATATGGGTTACATTATGGCCCTCCTTCGACAAATCACTTTCTCTCGACTTCAGCGCATTATCCAGGAAGATGATCTGGAAACTCCCTTCTAGTACCTTGGAGCTTGCATGCATCAATGGAAAGTTCTTTGCTTTCGACGATAGGTTCACATCATTGGCCTTTTATCAAATTATTCTATGGGTGTTAGACTTTAAATTCATTATTCACACTATTGTACCTTGAGAGACATTGTCATTATTGGTGGTTTCTCTCGTTCCTATTAACAGTATACATCATTGTCCAATAATCCAATGGTTTTCTATCATGTTCGAATTCGACACATCTATTCACATGGTAGAATTCGTATATTGATCGGATTGAGACAGAGATGAAGACCCTAGGTTTCATCTAATAAATCCAATTTGTATGGAGTTATGAGTTATTCATGATTGTACACATATTTCCCTCTATACGGATGGTTGCGACCATACTATGGGTCCATATATATGATCCTTCCTACTTGGATGGTTTCATCCATACCATGGATATTTACATATGATACTTCCTATTTGGATGGATGCATCAATGTCGTGGATCCATACACATGATCCCTTCTATTCGGATGGTTGCTTCCATGTCGTGGATTCATGTATTGTTAGATGCCTATTCAGAGATGTATCAATAGGCATATTTATATTAGAGATGTCAACTATGTATATTGTATCATGCTTGATTTGCAGGTCTCCTAGCGGTGTTTTTTCTAAGTCCTTGCCTTGACTTGTAAGGCTTTTCACCCATCACTCCTCATTCTTCCTTCAGTATTTAGGAGGAATCTATTACACAGTATTTTGTTACACTTCCCATCCCATATCTTGAAGTGTCAAAATGACAAAAATTGTCAAAGTGTACTCACCATGCAACATCCCTAAATAATAGAAGAAGAGTTTCCCTCAGATAATTCTAGAGAAATTTGCCTGAAACCCTAGTTTTCAAGATCAATGCACTTTGCACTACTACTAGCCTGTTTTGATGGCTTGTTGCAGCATGTTGACTTAGCATTGCTAGGGCAGTTTTTTATATGAAAACCCACGCTGAATCTCTTTTGATAGTCTTTCCTAAAGTGGAGGAGAAGTTTCGCAATTTAGAATCTTCGAGAACAACGAGTTGGATGTTGTTGGATAGAGATATGGTCAAGCTCTCCCATTTTGATTCCTTGATCCTACCTTTAGGGATATTCCGCTTGAGATGTGGACCTTCCTCCCTCTTTTGTGGATCCCTAGCTCCCTCTCCCTTTCGATAAATTAATTCCCTTCCATCCCCAAATGTTTGGTCATTTCTTGGCCGCATTCCTATGTTGAAACTATGCCCAAATGTTTTCCATCTAACTAAGGAGGAGTGATTGAATGGTATTGGCTTGGACTTGGAAATCCACTATAAAGGAGATCTCCAACATCAATGCAATGGTTGTATTATTCCCTTTTTTATTCATTAATAAATACATTTGGTGTTTATTTTCCATAAGTGTAGAAATATTTATTCATTTAGCATGATTCTCCTTAATTTTTCATGTAGTTTATGTTTGAATTATACTATGTATGCTCTTGTATCTCTTGTTATCTTTTGGTCTCTCTTACCGGTATTCGAATGCAAGGAATAGATAGGACCAAGCCTAGAAGCTAAGGTATCAATATCATCATCAAAGGTTGAGCGCTTAGCATCAGTGTGAGGTAGGATTCTCTCTCTCACTTTTCATTTTTCAACATAGACTAGGAAATCCTACACTAGTTTGTCCAGTTTGTTGCTAGATCCTCTCATAGGGCTAGAGAGATTTCTTCTGTCTACAGAAGGGATTGTCTTCATAGCATCATGTTTGGCTTCTCAAATAAGCTTGGTGAAATCCAGGAGGAATTTGTATTTCTATCAACGCTTGGTTATTTGTATATTCCCTCTCTTTATGTCAATCTTGAATTTATTTTATTCGGTGATACTTTGATGGAAAATATGTTCCTTTCGAAGAAAGTCACAGTGAAATCATGATGCTTTCACTTTTAACTAGTACATCCTACTCTAACTAGTCTTATATTTTTTGGTTAATCCTTGTCAACTAAGTATACTAGAGTAAGGAGGGGAGGAAACCCTTAACAAGTATGTCAGAGGTGTATACAAATATCCTTCTATAAGGGAACAACCTCTTCTTCTCTCAATAAGTCAGGATCCCTCTTCCGCCCCATGAAATAAATAAGTGCCTATGCATAGTTCTTTGAACAAATAAAAATGAAAACTGAAATAAAGGGGAAATAAGAGAAAGGCTTCCTGCACAAAGGTGAACAAAGCAACTTTGCAGGGGTACTATCCAGGCTTGTTGGCAGCGAAGAAATGCTTGTGCTCCTGAAGTGGCTTCATCAAGGTATTGTCTAGGCATGCTGGCAGCAGAGAAACACCAGAGATGAAAACTAAGATTCTGAAATTTTCTTTTACTTATGCATTTATATACTCCTCATCCCCAATAGAAACAACTAATTCTAACTTGGCTTTGTATGTGTGTTGTCGATAAAGATAATGGTAGGGAATATATCTTCAACTCAAACAAAGTGAAGAAGATGCAACAATCAATGAATTGACCAATACTTTCAAAAGAGTTAGACCTTTTTTTGTATGAGACAAGATTCAATAGAGAGATGGAGTTCTACCAATGTGTCGCAAGTGTTGTAGTAGCTATAACCACCCTCCAAAATTTTGCCTATGCTTGATTTTGGATCCTTCCTTCCTATCTACAAGAGTTTATCTCACACTCATTCAGGTATTCATGTTTTTATTGAGACTTATCCTTTTCATTTGTGCTTGTTTTTTCTTTTTTCCACACTTAACTAATATTTCTAAGTCACAATTTGATCTCCCGACTTGGTCTTACAGCAGTTATGGGCTTACCTCCAAAAATTGTGAAATACTTGAGGGAAAGCCACCTTGATTATTAGAATTGTGCATATCAGACTAGCAGATGTCCTTGACCTCAAAAATTGTGCAATCCCTCACTAAGCTTAGAAACTGTGTAGTGTACTAAGCCGGAAAGTTGCCCAGCTCCCCAGAATTGTACAGTCTTTCCTGACAGTGTGCATGGAAAGCTTCCACAAAAAAAATAAAAAATAAAAAATAAAAAAGGATAAAATAAAAAAACATCCCTAAAAAATAGGGATCCATTATTAGCATTATGAAGGAGGGACTTCGTTATTTTTATAAACTTCCGCCAAGTGTCATTTTTTCCTTGATTTTAGGCATGCATCCCATAACCCTAGCTCACTCAAATCTATTTAATCAACACATATAGATATCATTTGCACATTCTATCTTGGAGCTCTAGCATTCTTGAGGAGATCAAGGAACCTTTGATGTGGTCATTGTCGCTTTTGCTAGTTAGTTTCATTTTTGTCGCCTTATGCCACTTTTTGGGTCATTTGGCTTGCATGAGTGTTGTTTTTCTTTTTTTCTCTTCATGGTTGGTGGTGCGTCATATTATTTTAGATTTTAGAAGTGTTGTTCTAAGTTGTTGTTTGCCTTTCACAATTGTCACGTTGTTTTTCTTATTTTTGCACTAATGGTCATCATTGGGATACTTGATTTTACTTGTGTTTGATCAGTTTTTACACTTGATCTACATTGATTTACTCATAATTACTCAATTTTTCACTCAAGATCACATCATTATTCATTTTTTCTCATTTTCCACACTCCCACCAGGCAAATCTGCACTTTCCTTCGCCATATTTTTCCTTGCCCAACTAGGCATTGCGCAATCCTAGGGCTCAAGCCAAGAGATTGGCCTCTAGAACTGCATAGTGTGCACTATAGGCTGGCGCAATTGTGTATTGCGTAGTTCCAAGGCTTAGCTTGTCACCTTGGCCACTGAGATTGCGTAATGTGTATCATTTCCCAGTCTCTGCCCAGGCTGAACTACACATTACGTAGTCTCAAGCCTCAGGATGCATGCTTGGTTACTGCGTAATGCGTAGTTCCCATAATTAGTCTCCCTTGCTTGTTGATGAATATTGTGCAATCACTCTCATCAATTTCCTGGTTTTCTACTTGATCATGCTTTGAAGTCAGATTTGCAAAAGGCTAATGTTTGATTTCCATGAGTGTCATTTTCGTTCCACAAGTACCACACTTGTGAAGCACTTCTCTCTAGCAGACATTTTTACCACGGCACCAAAGAGATCTGCTTCAAAAGGGACCACTAAAATCAGTATTGGGGAATCTGTTGAGAAAATACTCATAGACTTTCCAGTGCATGAGGTCACTCAATTGCTTATAGAAAAGGGATCAACACTAGCATGGGAGAAATTTAATGAAGCTATTTCAATAAAGATCCTTAAGGAAGATCTAGAGGACCAATAGGTTTATATCAGTATCTGGTAGTCAGGACTACACAAGGTTGCATGCAGATATCTAGCCTTCCCATGTGTAGATGTCATCAGCTAGATTATTTCACACATTGATGAGAAGACCATGACATTGAGCAGTGCTAGCAGACAGAAGCTTTCTACCTTTTGGGCAGAATATTATCAGCGCATGAATCACTTGCCCTAGCCAGTGAAGCTAATGGACTCATTTTTCTATGCCACCAACAGCTATGTGAATACAATAGATGTTGTCAAAGGTTAGGTGAAAGAGCCATCAAAGTTTCGACAGATAGCCACCCATACATATAAGACAAAGTCTCTCAAGAAGGCCTACCAGCTCTTGGTTATCTTATCTTGCAGGGTCCTTGGTCAACAGAGCATGGAGACCTTTCCTGAAGGATATTGAACCAAGTTTTGAATGAGGGGAAGTCATTCAACTGGCTCGACAGTTGAGATATCATGTGGAACAGTACCAGAGTCCTCTCATTGGTGAGTAAGCAAGGTTTTATATGTCTGCATCTTTACTAGATGAAATTTGTGCACGACATCAGTTTCCTAGAATGAAATGAACATGGAAACCACGAGAAATTTCTGTGCATATCTATCACAAGATGCTTTCAGATTGTAGTCATCAGGGAGTAATGGAACAACTGACTGAACATTTCATCATCATGCTTTACAACCTCATCTTTGAAGAAGATCCACCTTGCATGTTACAAGGAGAAATGGAGGCAATAGCAGAGATCGCAAATTGGTACGCCTCACTAGGTGGCACCTTCCTTAGAGTGTTCGACAGAGAGAAGTCATCACATGTTTTACCAAGGTATGCCAATGACAAGCTTTTCATGAAATAAGTGTCATATCATCTCGCCATAAGGTTCTTAGCTTCTCTGCATAGGAAGAAGAAATCACCATGGCCCACTCTTCCTTTGCAAATTGGATTATATGAGATAAACAACTTGAAAGTCATGGATACCGAGGGAAAGGAGAAAGTGAAGTCTGCATTTAGTAATCAAGACTTTAATCTGTATGATCCCCGTGGTATTTTCAAAGACCACCATGCGAAAATTCACTTTTAGTGGATCAGTGGGGAATTTCATTGGCTAAAGGAAGACCCTTGGAGGAATTGCTACTATGCCTCCAAACTCAGTGGTCTTGTCATTTTAGCAAGGACTTCACATGCTACTCTGCAGAGGGCAGCAACTTTGGAAGAAACAGCAACAGAAGGTAGCAATCTCATGTAGGACAAGGGAACGAGAAAGATTGTCGACATTCTAGGGGGAACAAAGTTGCAATATGAAAGTGGATCTGATTGTTATGAAGGAAGCTTTAGCAATAGAAGTGAAGAGGAAGTAGAGGATATAGAGACTAGAGCGGAGGAAGAGGGAAAAGCAAAGGTTGTAGGAAGCAGAACAAAAACCGAAGGAAAAACGGGAGAAGAGGAGCAAAGAATAATAAGAGAAGCATAAGCAGGAAGAAGAGGAAAGGCATGGCGCAATCGTAGGAGAAACAGTGTTGATAGGAAGAACAAGAATAGATCCAACCATCAACTGAGGATTAATGTGAATAAATGCAAGATTGGGAGATTTCTCAGAATATTGAGCACTTGATTGAAGTCACAAACATGGAGATGGAACAAAATCTGTGGAATGAAGATGTTATCTAATGTCGAACGCACCGCAGGTCATCATTCAGTCTTGACCACCTCTAACAGTAGAGCTAGCCCTGAGAGAGGAAATGGATGGTGTTCCTCTTGATGAGTTCCAAAAAATATTGTACAAGCACAGAGAAATCATTTTCTGGGTTATCACGCATCACCTGCATTTGTTAGAGAAAGGGTGATAGTGGAGGACACCAAGAAGAATCCAAATTCCATTTTTGAAGCAAACTTGGCCTTTTCAGGTGCAACAATATCAAACATTCAGTATTTGACAGTCGAGAATGAGTTATTGGCACAAAACTTACAGGTTTCCAGGCATATTAGGGGAATTTTGAGGTCTAAAATGGGCCTCGTAAGAAAAATGTACAACCAAAGTAAACTTTATAAAAACCAATGGGATTCAATATAATGATGTCAACCATGGGGGATGATTCACCATTTTTGGAGTAAAAAATTAAAAAGATTAAAAAATAATAAAATAATAAAACTACTTTTTCAACTCATATTTTCAACTTATCTCCCTAAGGCTTTACTCAAATTTCAATAAGGAGTACTCGCTCGATGGAAAATTCAATTCCTCATCCAAGGATTACCCATGTTGCATACTTTCAATGGACCCTACTACACGAAAAATGAGTAATTATACATGAAAAAACGTGATTTCAATCTCGTTTTTCATATATTTCTCATTTTTCGTGTAGTAGGTTCCATCGAAAGTATACAACATGGGTACTCCTTAGATGACGAATCAAATTTTGCATCCAACAAGTGTTTATGCTTGAAATTTGAGTAAACCCATAGGAAGATAAGTTGAAAATATAGTTTTTTCTTTTTTCCCTCTAAAATTTGATGATGTAATCTAATATTATTTTATGATTTCCACTATTATTTTATAATTTCCTTAGGAGGCCCATTTTAGACCTCAAAATTTCCCTAATGAGAGGCAGAACAACTTCACGCAACAACACAGAATGTAGTTTCCACACAGGTTTACTTGGAGGAGATGAAAGAAGTGATACTTGGTGAAGTATCAACACTTGGAGAAACCATGCAAAACCTCTATGATGATTTTGTGACCACACATCAAGAAGTTGTTCGTTTGCATTTCCTACAGAAGTAGAGAAAATAATTTGTTAAAACTCTCAAGAACGTACAAGCTTCCATTACCTATGTGCAAGAATGGACAATGTGATAGAAAGGGGCATTGCTTGACTTGGTGAATAAAATGAAGCCACGGGCAAAGCTAGAGAGAGAGAGAGAGAATTCGGATGTTAATTCAGAACAACAAGAAGCTTGCCTCATTTATTGGTAACATTCAGGCCTCATATCTATAGTTATTCAATAGTTTTGATATCTTGGTGAAAGAACACAAGATCCCATCAGTTGGCTTGCTTACCAAAGACAAACCCCGGAACTAGGTCCAGCGGGAGATAAAAGAGTACTTGGAGCAGCTGAGATAGATTGCCACCAATGAATATTTGGAGTTGAAAAAAAAAGAACATGCAGAACTGCATCAGTTGTCTTGTCCAAATCAGAAAAATGTTACTCATCCTTCATAGGGAAGTTGAAATTGTTTCCAAGTCATTGTACCTAGATGCCATGGAGGCTAGAGTCTACTTCCAGCCAGACACCATCACACAGTTTGGGGATGTCATTGCACAGTATCAAGCTTGGCACCAATGTATTTCCAAGAAGCATCAAATAGAAGTTGTTGAGCTAGAGTTCTCCCAAACTCATGCATCATAGCATTTTGTCTTGTTAGGTTGTCAAGTTGTTTCTACCCTATTTTGTCTTATATGAGTACAAGTGTAAATTGTAATATTATTTTTAATTATTTTGTAAGTGAAATTCCAAGTGTCAATATTGGAATATGAAGATTCATCATGTAATGTAATGAGTCATCTGTAAAGAAGTTGAAGATTCATAAGGGTAGTCCAAAGGTTACAAAGGGGAGTTGAAGAGTCACCCCCTCTTGTTATAAATATAACTTCATAACTCACGTAAAAGTCTTTTGGCTAGGCTTAGGCTTAGAAGGAGCTTTGGATTATTGTGAAGAGCCTTGACTTCTCTGTAGCGTAGATCAAGTATACTTCTTTGGAGGAAAAGGTTCTCTTGGCTTTATTGTTCCACTATTGGGGCTAGTGTTCCCTCAATGGTGTATGTATGAATGAAACTTTCACTTATAATAAAACTCAGATTTGACACACTTTCATGCGTATGTTTTGAATATACTAGGAATATTCTTGTTGTATTTGCAATGTATGTTATTTAATTTACACTCATGCTTATGAACTATTTCATTTTCATTTGTATGTATCTTGTTGAATGTGTGTTGTTGTATTAATTCATCACCGTAACTTCTGAACTATTCTACATGTTAGCTCGTCATGGCATTATGCTTATGTGTTCCTTTTATGTTGCGTACTATACAGGCTTCCAAGGGGTGCACTTCCTTTTCCCTTCGTGTGTTGGAACCTTCATGCATCGCACTTGACTTTCCACAGGATCACACACTTTCTCTCACCAAAGTTATCGTACTTCACTCTACGCATTTTTTCAGTCAAGGCATAACATTACCACCCACTGTTGGGACTCCTACTCCAAACGGTGTGAGGTATAGTTGGGACTTCATATTGAGGAGATCCCATGAATGTTTGCGGGTGCAACACCAAACAATATGAAATTATAGAGAGTAAAAGTATTAAATTTCCAACACATGTACACAAAGATAATGCTTCCATATCATTTAAGTTTCACAATCTAAAACATTACATAAGAAAAGTTATAGTGAAAATTCCAAGCTAACCTATTTGAAATAGATTTCAAGATCATTCAGGAACAGGCCTAACTTCCTCAAAGCATATATCCAAAAGTATAGCAAAAAAAATACTCAAATTCTATCACCTACACAAAAATATATATCCTCCATCTCCTCCTAGTTTCAGAGTATGAAACATCACAGAAGAAAAGTATTAGTGAAAATCTGCAACTAACCTATTTGAAGCATATTTTAGGAGCATTTAGGAACTCAAATTTCATTAGATCATATCTTTGAAATTACATCAAACCAAATTCTGAAATTTTGACCATTCATACATGAATACATCCTATAAGAAAAGTTATAGTGAAAATTCCAAGATGATTGTTCACTCCACACACATTTTTGCTCCACCTTTAAGACCCCAAGAGTATTTCTTGACTCATTTTGTACACCCCAAATATCTCCTTACTTGGATGGTATTCAAATGAACTCAGTTACCCTTTATTTATAGTGTTTCTACGTTCACTTATGGGGTTGAATCAAAAAATTGGTTGGGCCAACTTGTACTTTCTAGCTAGGTCAACTTATACTTTCTCGCTAGACCAACCTAATAGAATATTGCATATTTCCTCTTTCCTATGGATTTAAAGGGAGTACTATATATTGTTGGAAAGGTATCAAAAAAATTATTCAACCATATATATTACGCTCCCATTTGAGCTAGGTATTCATAGTAAAAATCCTTCAAAGACAGGGTATCCAAATTGGGCATCAAGAAAAAACTAGATATCCAAACAATATTTCCAACAATATTCATATTGCAATGTGTTTCTTGGACATATATAGTCTCCCTCTATATTTGACATCAATGAAAACAATATTTCCAACAATATTCCCTTTGTCATTGATGGCAACCCTTAATAATTTTTGCAACAATATTTTAGTACTTGTTAACCTTTAGTTGAGAATCCATCTTGGTCTCCCCCTAACTTTGACATTCTCAATCTCCCCCTATCTTTGACATCAAATGGCAACAAAATATTCAAAAATATCATGTTTTTCATTGTTGAAATCCCTAGACATTTGAGCATTGTTGTTGAACTCCCTTGTTTGCAAATTCTTTGGGCCCTTTCACATCAGTGGAAAAGGGCTACTCCCCCTGTCTGCTACTTCTCCCTTTGTCTAAAGCAATTCCCCTTTTGAAATCAATGGAAAAAAGCTACTCCACAAGCTTACTGTTTATTTTATTGATTATGTAAGATGGATATCACAACAATTTTCTCCTTTAACTTCATTGAGGACAAATACATTACATGAGGTCCTTGTAGTTTTTTTCACCTATCTTGCTGAACATGCTTTCCTTATTTCACATCCTTAAAAATGAAATGTGAGATGATATCCTTGATCACACGTTTGACTTAAATATTGTGTTTTAGACCTTCAACATATAAGACATTCAGAGTTTTATAGCTATCCTTGCTAATGCATTATCTCCAAAGATAATACTAACTATGTTTTTCTTATTTTAGAGTAAGAAATTGACTTTGATATCTTATCATATGTTTTAAACATTCATTATCAATAAACTATTTTCATGCTTTTATTTTAGCATATACAGAAAGTCCACATGCCTCATGTTTTCTTGCTTCCTTTTCCATATCATTGTGCATTGTTTGCTATGCTTGGTAATATCTTCTTCCTTGATTTGTTTAGGAAACCTTAATTTTTTTCTTCTACAATCACATGCTTTGTGTCCATAGTTGTTTCACTTATAACATTCAACATGATCCACAAGAAGAGAAAATGAGTTGTATCTTCTAACACCAACTTCATTAGTTTTATTTCTCACAAAATAATTATGATGTCTTATAATATCCTTTATTTATATTTATCATATAGTCATTTCTCACATAATATCTACAACTTATTGATTTATACGACCAAAAATATTTCAAGAAAATGAGTAGCTAAAGAAGATATTTTGATACCGAGATGTCAAAGGCCTTACTGGTGGAAGAACCCTTTTGAATTCATTCTTGTTGATCTTGTGAGAAAAACCAGGTCTCTGTTGGTCTTCATCTCATTTCATGGTCTTTCTTTCATTATTGAACGAGCTCTTGAGAAAATCAACATAAATTTTAGGATTTTATGATTTTATTATTTTGTTGACAGCGCTGGAAATTCATCAACCAAGGGATCTCCCTAGTGAGAAGGCCCAATCAAACCTCACATCGTTTGGAGTAGGAGCCCCATCTGGAATATCAGCTCGATTTCCATGTATTCTTAAATATATGCCTTGGCTTTGGATGTCAACAAGAGAGAGGGGTGCTAATGCGCCTTCGAAAAGCAAGGGGGTGCGCCTAGTGAGTGTTCAATCGTATATGTGTCAAATTTATATCACTGCAGAGGGGAGGAGAAGAAAGCCTCTAAAAGAGACGTAGTAGTACCACCCTAGTGGAGACACACATAAACAAGAAGGATTCATACAACATCAAGCAGAATAGTCCACAGAGATGCGACGGTCATTGCAACCAATCTAACAAGGAATATTTGTCTAGTATCCAGCAAAATAGTCCACGAGGATGTCACAATGATCATAGAAATTACTACACATTCTCAATATGACAAGTACCAAAATAATCAAAATAGTTCAACTACTTTAGCATAGATGAAAGAAAACATGAATTACAAACATTCACAAAATAGTCTTACAAATATCCATAATCCATGCATGAAGAATGTGTTGTCCCATACGACTTCTTATATTAAGTAAACATTCCAAGACACATGTATACAATGAACATCACTAGCTCCAATAGTGGAGCGTTGGAGACACTCCTTGCTCCTCAAGATATATGGTTTGTCTCTCTAATGCCTTGCGGGAGGAGCCAAGGTGAAAAGCCCTTTGTTCATACATTGAGGGTGTATATATAACCAAGATGTGACGCTTCACCTTCCTTGTGACTCTTTGACTACCCTCATGATTGTTTGACTTCCTATGAATTTTCGACTTTACATGAATCTTCATATTTTGAATGTGTCCTTTGGACTTCCACTTTACAATATATTTTGAATAGGTAATTGCATAATCCACAATAATGATGTGGCATATGATGACTTGTGACAGGACATGACATGACACTGATGACATGGATTGCATGATGATGTGATAGTACCAATTTTTCCTTCTTGTTTCTTCTTTCTTTGTTTCTTCTTGAAAATATGGTACATGTTCTTCTTCCTCCTCCTCCTTATGACTTGAAGATGAGGAGTCTTCCACATGATCTTCATCTTCATCTTTTGTTATAGTCTTATGTTCCTTCTTCTTCTCGCCTGATGATCATCTTATCTATTCATCTTCATATGTGTCTTCTAGAATTTCCTCCTTCTCCATCTTCCTCTTCATCATCTTACCATGGCATGATAACATACCTGTTTCTGAAATCCACTCATGATGAGACAACATCAACCTGAAAAACCCCTAGTCTAAGATTATGCATATTGATCCATTGACTAAGTCAGAACCGGATGGAAAGTTAGGAAATGGGTTCAGTGACTGCATAGTTGCATAGTTCAAGCTATCAAGGGGATCCTTGATCCTTGAGACTATGTAGTGCATAGTTCAGGCTAGGTTGAGGGAGAAAACTGCACAATTTCGGAGATCAGTTTGACAGGATAAGGGAATGAGCATTGGGAGAGCACATCGTGCAGCTCCGAGAGACGAAGGAGACTTGGCCATTATGCAGTTCAAGCTCTCAAGGATGAGATTGAGGGTAGAGACTGCAAAATGTGTAGTTTAGACCTTGTTGGAAGGAAATATTGCGTAGTTATGGGCTTGAGCACTGAGGTTGTGAAAAGCGCAGTTATAGGCTTGAGCACTGAGGTTGTGAAATGCGCATTTATGGGCTTGAGCACTTAGGTTTCGAAATGTGTTATTCTGGGAGGAAAATACTCCGTATTTTGTAGTGCTAAGAGGAAATTTCACTTAAGGTCTGACACTGGGCAATACGCAGTTCAGGAATGCTAGATGAGGTTAGGTTGCCAGGAATTTTTTTGAAATTTGGGTAAGTGTGGGACCGAAGGGACTGTTGTGAATGAGTGATATGACTTGACTATGATCACACACTTAAGAAACTTTTACAACACAACAACATAGATCATCTTGAACACGTTAACAATATATTTCCCTCAATGCAACAACTTTACGACAAGTGAGACACTAAAGGTACACTTTATGACGACCGTGACAACACTTGGGCAAGAATGCTTAAAACTTTTGGAGTGATTGTGACTGATGTTTGCATGGTTAGACCAACTCATTCACACAAAGATAACCCCTTGAAACCACTAGAACAAACATACATACATTGTGGGATAGCTAACATGTGAAAAGACGACAATTGTTAAAGTGCGAACGACTTTTGCGATATGTGAGTCAACATTCAAAGTAACACATGCTAGAGCAAAGATAACATGAAAATGCCACTAATTAAAGTGAAAGCAATCGAAATCGACAAAATAAAACATGAGAGCGATGCTCACGGAAATAAAGGTGAGCAGGAGAACAGTTTGTGAAACTCACCGAAACGGAAGTACAAACGTAGCTAGAATGTGAGAAACTATCATTGTCAGTGCGAAAAAATTGTTGACATGGATTGGACATCACATAGGCATAGTCTTCATGGAACGTTTTATGCTTGTCCAAGCTAGCATAAAAGAATGTGTTAATGCATTAGTTACGGATTAAGAATGTGTGAGCTAGTGACTTTGACACTTCCAGTCTAAGAAGGGAGCTAAAAAAAAGCATAAAATGACCAATAAGTGACTACAGAATGACCACTCACAAGATCCATAGTAGGCTCCAAAATTTGAGTGTACGCAAAATTTTGGAGGGTGTTTGTCGCAGCGACAACACTTGGCGACACACTGGTAGAACTCCAGCTTCTCTTCTTAGTCAATTATTACGTGCAGGGTCTATTTCTTTAGGAAGTATTGATTCATTGTTCATATTTCCATGGATTCCCCACTTACCTCATGCATAAACATAGTCCCCTTCATTCCTTTACTCGATTAAACACAAACATAAGACCGACGATCACACAATGTTTTGAATCAGGATAGGGTAATGAAGTCTGTGAGATTTTCAATTTCATAGTATATTTTTTTCATCTCCAGTGTTTTTCTATTGCCAATAGGCCTAGATAGTACCCCGATAGATTTATTTCAAGAACACAAACATTTTCCCACTGCCAGCGAACCTAAATAGTACCCTGAGCAGAGTTTCTTGCTTCACCTCTCTGCAAAGGAAGCCTTTCTCTTCTTTTGCCTTTATTTATTTATTTATATAGGACTTTGCATCGATACTTATATCTTTCATAGGCGGAAGAGAGATCCCGACTTATTGAGAACATGAGAGGTTATCCCTTCAAAGAATAATTTATAAGACCTCTAATATTGGTTTTCTCGTTTATATTTTCCCCTTTTCCTTCTCTACTTCATTGGACGAGCCTTAAAACAAGGAAATATAGTGCAAGAATGAGGTTTCTATAATAGACATGGAGGTCATGGTCTGACACAAGGCTTTCTTAATGCAAGGATCATATTTTACATTGGAACATCATCGACAAAAATATGCGTAACACCCTCCTCCCACATCTACCCAAGTAATCGTCCAATCGATGTAAACATGTGATGAGAAGTTATGTGATATGATTCGACTCTCTAGGTGTCAGTTAAGGAAGTGGAACTGGCAGAACACATCACATAGACCTTCGACATCAGCAAAAAAACTCCCAGGGGCCATCCCAACCACTAAGGTAACCAACCCCTAAGACCAACTGAAGTTTTAATGCATCAAACCCCTATACGCTCCCTTGATATGGACCAGGGTGCATCTAGGAGGCTCTAGACACTCCCATAGCAAGTGAAAGGGAGCGTCTGGGGACATTTTTCCCCAGTGTTGTGTCTACGACTCCAAGATTTTTGCCACTTTTTCAGGCCTAGGTTCTAGGTCACTACCCAGAACTCAATGACAGGTTCAAAAATGAAATTTCACAACGAAACAAAGATACATTTTGTTGGCTTGTGTTATATGGGCGGACCTACGGTTTATTGTCCATGGTATTTATTAGATATGCTCAAGGGAACTATGATTATGTTCTAATCCAGGGTTAATGGATTGGATTTTATGGATGCTTCGGCATGTATATTATATATGTATTGTAACATTGAAAGTAATATAATGAAAAATCAATCTGGTAGTCCCTGTTTCGGGATCCAGAGGAAAATCGTTGTGTATATTTGTTTTATGTTTTAAGCTCTCACCATTGTTTATTTTCTTTTTTTAGAATTCATATGCAGGTAATTTTTGTGCAGGGTTAAAACCTACACATTTGTAAAAACATCAACAAGGAGTAGACTAGACCCCTACTATCCATGACAGGTATTTCGTCAAATATATCACAAATATGAAATCTACAGATTTTAACAACAGAGCTGAGCTTATGGGTCTCATTCTTATTTGGGATTCGCTATGAGGAATTGATGCCTCAACACATTTGCTGCAATTTTTATATTAGGTCATAGATACATTTTCCATTCATTTACAAGTAAAAACATGATATGAGGCAAACATCATGACAGTCATGAAACTCATTCATAACCAACATATAAACATCAGATATGCTAAGAATAGAACAACCATATAAACCACATAAAAATAAGCATATTTACCCATCAATACCATAAGAAAGAGCTTTTATTGCCACAAGAAAAATGCAACCAAGTCTAGAACTTCCACGTACCACCCAACCATAGACATGGTTAAGCCAAATCTCTCTTTAGTCATTCGTGCATGTGCCATATTCCAAGCATGAATGTGGGATATCATGTAACAATCCATCAAAACCAAACCAGGGCTTCCAGAGGCCAAACCACCTCAACCCATCAAACAGTGATTCCACCTCATGGTCATACATCACAAACCATCACTAGATTGGTGTCTACCCAAGCCTTCCAAGGCTCCAGAGAATTTGTTCCAACCAAGGCTTCCAAGACTAGTAACTCAACCCACATTTGTCGTTGGGCTTCTAGAGTGTTTTTCCAACTAGAGCTTCCAGGACTAGTAACTCAACCTAATCTATTACAGGGCTTCCAGAGCATTTTTCCAACCAAGGCTTCTAGGAACTAGTAACTCACCCAAGCTAAAGGAAACATGAGAACTAACTAGAAAAACAAAGAACTGAACCCACAACACCATGGTTATCCCGGAAATGGAAAGTCTAGGCAAATCCACTACCATTCTAGGCAATGATCCATGCCAGTGACATATTGTGACCAATAAACCACATGCATATGCCATGCATGCCAAAAATAGTGAGGGAAACATACATGCAACTCAGTGCCTGCAAGCAAAACCCGTTGTAGATGTTGATCTTGATATCCTCTTAAGCTTTCTTACTCTTCCTTTGTCTTCTTTCTCCAAGAATCCAAGTATGACACACTCTCCAAAAGTGCACTAGGAAAACTCTAAGTGTCCAAGAGTATGAGAGAGAGAGAGAATATAATGAGAGCTCTAAAAGTGAACTAAAAAAAGCTTACATTGACCAAGCTTGAGAAAAAGCTTGCCAACTGATCCTCATAAGCCTTTTTATCAATGAGGCCTTTATTTTCTTCATTTTCCATTATTTTCTTTCATTTTCCTCCTCACGTGAAACCTGTGAAACTTCACCTTCCTCTTCCCCTAATTTCCATTATTTTCGTTAATAAATGTGCCAAAAATGCCATTTTGCCTTTCCAAATCCTTTTCCATTGCCTTTATCAATTTCCTTATCCATTAATAAACCGAAGTGATACCCCACTAGGATGTTTTTCCGACTATTTAGCTTGGAATACGTGTCCCATGACCTTGGTCTTATTTTTTTTACATGAATTTTTAACTAGGGTTGCTACAAGATGTAACCAAGACAAGGAAGAAAGACAAACAGTTAGCCAAATGTTGCAGTGTTACAAAGTCATTTTCTATTTTTCCACATCCTCTTTGAGCCAACAAAGCGTCTTCATGCACGGTCTGACAAAACGAAATGAAATACAACACAACAAGGAAACAAACTAAAAGACAATACAGAAAATGGCTAAAGCGAAACCATGATGTGACACCAAAACCAAAAAACACAAAACAAACTACAGGAAACAAATGTAGGATGGATGTGTAGGTAAACTAAAATTCAATTGGACCTACTCCTAACCTAACCAACTAGAAGGTCAAGGTCACGTAAAATGGAATTTCCAATGTAACCACCATAATTGTTCCTGGCCTACAATCACAGAGTTGTGATCGATTAAAACAAATATAAAACAATGTGCAATATGAAAGAGAAGAAATTGAATAGTTTGCACAAAAAATTGAAGGTCTTCCCTATCAGCAGAAAGATAGGTCATAGCCACCGCTTCAAAACAGTTTATATTCTCACCTATTTTATGAGAAACATCATTCAACAAACCTCTAAAGATTCCCACAAATGTTTCTCCACCTGCACCGAGCTCCTTAGAAAGCATGAGGAAAGATCAAAACTTATTATTTGCAATAGAGCTTGCCAGATAAGATTGTTCCAACCAGTCAGCAATTGGATCATAGAATTCCTGATAATCCTCTTGAAAACCCCGAAATATTTGAAAAGATAAATTTTCAATTAGAGGCACGGGATTATGATGGGAATATTGTGAGGGAAAATAGATGTGCTCATATTCAGCAGTCATTTCGAAACAATGAGGGCCTTACATAACCATCAACAAAGGTTGAAGTGCCTCAACTACTCAACAAATATCCGAATAGTGAGATGTTGAACGATGAATATCAAAGGATGTAAGGCAAATGTCATTGAATATACTAGTGGGAAATTTATGATAAAATGAATGATAGTCATCAAGGACAGAATAATGATCAGATGGGTTGATTAAAGCATCAGATTCCCAATTTGTAATAAATGGAGATAAATCAATTTGAATACTTTCGCAAATGCTCTAAAAAATAGAATCACCTTGCTCGTGTGATGAATGTGAGAAACTATTTCTTTGTAACTAGTAACACACTACACTAGCATCGTAATCATCGAAATAAGTGAAAAGGAATGTTAGTACAACAAACACATTAGACTAGTCAGGACATAGTGAACGGAGAAGAATTTGATTCGCGCAATGACTCATGCATTCATTATCACTCAAGAGTACTTTAGGTGTGATGAAGGGAGAGAATTTTAATATAATATTCGCAAGTAAAACGAGGAGCTAACTATTAAGAGATCAATCCGATAACCATGATCCCTTTGACGAAAAAATGGTCTTTGGAATGATCAAATTCACAATTCCATGTCTCTATGAGAGATACACATTCCAAACCCGAGTTTGATGTGAGAGATTTTCATGAATATGAATCAATTGAAAAAGATTCTTGAATCCAATCAGAAACCAAATCTCGAAAGTTTGAAAGATTACATCTGAAATACCAAATATATTTCAAAAAGAGATTTACATCGAGTGAAACAATGCAAAGATAAGGATTGTGCGAAAGAAACTAGATTTCGCTTAGTTCGGGGGGATTACCAGAGTCACGATATCCTGACATAACCATCGACGGTAGTTGGAGTGCCTCAACTCCCTGACAAGTCCTGAAACTATCAAGGATTGTGAAATCACATTTTGAAGACTAAATGAGATCGTGCATGGTGTGAGGATCGCTGCTACCACTGGTTTCAATAAGGCCACTGCTCATCGAATGGCATCCATCTTTGTCACTAGTTTGCCCATGTTTTTCAACTTCAACAACCAAATTACTCAAGTCAAAATATTCTTTTGATCGCAAATTTGAAGATGAATGAATTGGGGAAATTTGTGAGCAATTTGATTTGAAGATTGGTCTTCATGAAAGAGAGGAGATGATGAGGGATGGGAAGAGTACTCAATGAATTGATATTTTTTATTTCCATCATGGATAATCTCATCAAATTTTGCTAGTTGAGAAGTTAACTCATCGGATGAAGGACTTGAAGAGCATGGAGTATCTTTGTCGCAAGTAGATTCATTGCCAACCATAGAGCACAAGGGATAGTGAGATGAAGAGGAAGTTTCGATAAGCACATTTTTGATGACCGAAACAGATTCTGGATCTAAAGTAACGTCTTCATGGGAAACTAAAAGATCATATGATGCACCTGGAAATTCGTGATCACATACATCGACAAATTCATCATCATTGCAATGATTATTTCCCAAGGCCACAAATTGATTGAAAGAACTGATTGCATTTGATTCACTACTAAGATTAGCAGATTAAGAATCATCCAAGAATGGAAGTGCATTGTTTAGACATGAAGGATTTTGAAAAGAGAATAAATATTGAAAACATCTTCAGATTCCTGCTCCTCTACATGTGTAATGTGACTACCTTGTATCTGATCATAATTTGAACCAACAACTTGAGAATCAAGAGAGTGAAAAATTAGCTGGTGGAGAAGATTGGTTGGGTAGTTCACGATACAAAAAATCATGGCATGTAGATGATAGAGGATAACAGAAATCCAAATCAGATTCGAGACTATATTTTTTAACAGCAAAATCATCTTGTGGAATGAAGGAGTTATTCTTCACCATGGGCTTCATGAGCCATTCTAGGATTTCCTCCATTGAATCTGAATCATGACAAGCGGAAGAAAAATGAGAGGATGGATTAGGAATTTGACTTGCGAATTTGCCAACTTTATTATCGCCGCATGGAGACGCCCTCATTGGAACTGGAAAAGGATGAGGACAAAGAACAAAAGGAGTAGTAAATTCCTCCTCTGAAATTAGAGGTGTCTCATGATTCGCAAGATTTGGGAAAGTATAAATATCAGGGGATTCAGGTTCACTATTTAAAGAGACATGAACGAAATGCTAAAAATTTTGTTTAAAGAAATTCCAATCCATGTCTTCTTTAGGGAATTCATAACAAAGGTGAAGGAATCGATTAGAGAAATCCTCAACTAATTCATCACGCTTCATTCTTAACTAATTGATTCATTTATAAGCATCTCGGTTATCATACCTAACAAAGGATTGATAAAGCTCCTTGACAAAATGATGGAAATAATGGATGGAGGCGGGTAGTAAGGTATGGCACCATTGATTAACACAACCTTCAAGGATGAGGAAGAAAAGCACATAAGAAAACTCTTCATCATTGATTTTGTAAGATTCAAAAAATTTAAGAAAATCATAAATGTGCACAGTTATGGATGTTCCGTCCTCACCATCAAACTTTAACTGAGACAAGTGATAGACAAGCTCATCTGGGATTGAAAATTGATAAATGTATAAAATAGAGAAACAACCCAGGAGAAATATTTGAGGATGATTCATTTGAGATAAGAGGTTCAAAACAGAGTCAACAGTCACATCTTGTCATCTGGACCTCCTAACACCATTGTTAACGTGCTGGAAATCAATCAACCAAGGGGTCTCCCCAATGTGAAATCCCAATTAGACCTCACACCGTTCAGAGTAGGAGCCCCATCTAGAATATCAGCTCGGTTTCCATGTATTCTTAAGGATGTGTCTTGGCTCTGGCTTTCAGCAAGAGAGAGGAGTGTGAATGTACCTTTGAAAAGCAAGGGGGTGTGGTTGGTGAGTGTTTGATCGTATGTGTGTCAAATTTCTTTCACTGTAGAGGGGAGGAGAAGTGAGCCTCTAAGAGAGAGGTAGTAGTACCACCCTAGTAGAGACAAACATGAACAAGAAGGATCTATACAACATCAAGCAGAACAGTCCACAGAGATGTGATAGTCATTGCAACCAATGTAACAAGAAAGATTTGTCTAATACCCAGCGGAATAGTCCATGAGGATGCAACAGTGATCATAGAAATTACAGCACATTCTCAATATGACAAGTACCAAAATAACCGAAATAATTCAACTACTTTAGCACAGATGAAAGCAAACACAAATTAAAAACATTCACATAATAGTCTTACAAATATCCATAATCCATGCATGAAGAACGTGTTGGCCCATAACGCTTCTTATATTAAGTAAAAGTTCCAAGACACATGTATACAATGAACATCACTAGCTCCAATAATGGAGTGTTGGAGCCACTCCATGCTCCTCAAAAGAACTAGTTTGTCTCTTTAATGTCTTGCGGGAGGAGCCAAGGTGAAAAGTTATTTGTTCACACAATGAGGGTGTATATATAACCAAGCGGTGATGCTTCACCTTCCTTGTGACTCTTTGACTACCCTTATGATTGTTTGAATTCCTATGACTTTTCAAATTTACATGACTCTTCATATAATGAGTGTGTCCTTTGGACTTCCACTTTATAATACATTTTGAATATGTAATTACATAATACACAATAATGATGTGGCATATGATGACTTGTGACAGGACATGACATGACATTGATGACATGGATTGCATGATGATGTGACAGTGCCAAGTTGTCCTTCTTGTTGCTTCTTTCTTAGTGTATTCTTGAAAAGATGGTACATGTTCTTCTTCTTCCTCCTCCTGATGACTTGAAAATGAAGAGTCTTCCACATGATCTTGATCTTGATCTTTTGTTATATTTCGTTGTTCTTTCGTCTTCTCACCTGATGATCATCTTATCTCTTCAGCGCCATATGTGCCTTCTAGCAAGTCCTCCTTCTCCATATCCCTCTTCATCATCTTGCCATCGCATGATAAGGTACTTGCTTCTGCAATTCACTCATGATGAGATGACATCATCTCAAAAAAACCCGTAGTCTAAGATTGTGCATATTGATCCATTGACTGAGCCAGAACCGGATGGAGAGTTGGGAAAGGGGCTTAGTGACTGCACAGTTCAAGTAGTCAAGGAGAGCCCTGATCCTTGAGGTTGCGCAATGTGCAATTCATGCTAGGTTGAGGGAGAAAACTACAAAATTATGTAGATCAGTGTGACAGGTTGAGGGAATGAGAACTAGGAGAGAACATTGCACAATTCCGAGAGACAAGGGAGACTGGACCAATGCGCAGTTGCACAGTTCAGGATCTCAAGGATGAGCTTAAGGCTAGATAATGTGCAATGCACAATTCAGGCTTGGTTGGAAGGCATGCTTGTGTAGTTTTGGGCTTGAGAACTAAGGTTGTGAAATGCGTAGTTCTGGGCTTGAGCACTTAGGTTAGGAAATGCCCAGTTCTGGGCTTGAGCACTGAGGTTGGGAAATGCACAGTTTTGGGCTTGAGCACTAAGGTTGGGAAATGCGCAGTTATGGGCTTGAGCACTGAGGTTGCAAAATGTGCGGTTCTGGGAGGCAAAGACTGTGCATTGCGTAGTGACAAGAGGCAAGGTCACTGCTTGAGGGCTGGATGAGGCTAGGTTGCTAGGAATTTTTTTGAAATTTGGCTAAGAGTGGGACCGAAGGGATTGTTGTGATTCAGTGATATGACTTGATTGTGATCACACACTTGAAACACTTTGAAAGTAAAACAACATAGATCATCCTGAACACGTTAACAGCATATTTTCCTCAATGCGACAACTTTATGACAAGTGCGACACTAAAGGTACACTTTGTGACAACCATGACAACACTTGTGCGACAATTCTTAAAACTTTGGGAATGAGTGTGACTGATGTTTAAATGGTTATACCACTCATTCACACAAAGATAACCCCTTGAAACCACCAGAACAAGCATACGTACATTGTGGGACAACTAACATGCGGAAATGTGACAATTGCTAAAGTGTGAACGACTCGTGATATGTGAGTCAACAGTGAAATTAACACATGCGAGAGAAAATATAACATGAAAACGCCACTAATTAAAGTGAAATAAAGTGAAAGCGATGGTCGAAAACATGAGAACAACGCTCATAGAAACAAAGGTGTGTGGGAGCGACAAATTGCAAAACTCACCAAAATAGAAGTACAATCACAGCTAGAATGTGAGAAATTGTTGTTGTTAGTGCGCACTGATTGTCGGCATGGATTGGACATCACACAAGCACAGTCTTGATGGAACATGTTATGTTTGTCCAAGATTGCGTAAAAGAATGTGTTCATGCACTAGTTACAGACTGAGCATGCATGAGCAAGTGACTTCAACACTTCCATTCCAAGAAGGGAGCTCAAAAAAAACATCAGCTAACCAAGAAGTGACTACAGAATGACTGCTCGCAAGATCCACAGTAGGATCCAAAATTTGAGTGTACACAAAATTTTGGAGGTTGTTTGTCATAGCGACAACAGATGCCTTTGTGTTTGATTCTCCCTTGGATGTCCTATGATTTTCCTTATATCCAAGACCTAATTTTAGGAAAGGTGATATATGAAAATTGAGAACATCATCTAACATTTTGGTACTCTTTCCAAATTTCAAGCCTTGATTCAATTTAGAGTTAGTTCCTCTAGTTGCTCAAAGAAATAACTTTTTTCTTGTATAATTTCACAACATTCTTCCTTTTCTTCAACTAGTTTCTCACTAATTATTTTATCCCCTTTTCTCGTTTAGTTGTGTCTTCAAGATGGAAATTGTTGTTTCATCAAGATCTTGATCTTTTTACTTCTCATATTTCTATAATAGCTACTTCTAACTTATGATATTTCATTCGATTCCATTTATTTCTTCTAGGCAGCCTAACATGTTCTACTTCGAGGTTTACTTCCCCATCAATATCATCCTCATCTGAATCCATTTTCTCTTTTTGAATGCCTTCATATTTTTTACCAATAGTCTTTGCATCAATGGCTATGAAATGATATTCTTTGTTTATATTATATGCATATTTATCACTCACTTCTAAGGAGCTACTATATTCTTTGGAATAAAAACCGTGATTTTTTGAATACTTTCCTCTCTTATGTCTATTTTCATGCTCTTCTTCATCATATGTGCCCTCATAATTTGCATATGGACATTTCAAAACAAAATGCACTATTTTACAACAGTTAAAACATTTGAATGGTAGCTTACCTTTATATTTTCCAGATCTTCTTTTTAGCTTTCTCTCGCACTATGTTTCTTTTGCATCTGATTATATTGCTAGAATAATCACCAACTTTAAGTTTTGTTGTCTTCTTTGAAACTATGAAAATTGTTTCCTTCAGAGTTGTAATTCCTTTTCCTATCATCATTGCACACACGATAATAATTCCATATAACTCATCCATCTTCAAATGTTCCAGATCTTTCATTTATTCAATAATTGAGAGCTTTGCATCAAATTTTAAGGAGAGATATCTCAACACCTTCTATACAATCATTGATTCCTTAAATCATTCACTAAGTCTTCTAATAGTATTGAAAATTTCATCATCGTTCAAGCTCTCAAATTATCTTCTATGGGTTTGAAGCTTTGTCCTCTTCGCCTTATCATCTCCTTCATAGCTATTTTGAAGTTGTTCCCAAATGTCCTTTATAGATTCACTACACATTACTTTGATAAACTCGAATTTTGATAGGCCACACAAGATGTGGCATTCATGCCTTTTGCATTATTTACACAAGCCTTATTATCATCTTGATCAAATGGAGAACTTGTTGGAGCTTTATAGCCATCCAATAAATATTGCCAAATTTCAAAACCAAAAGACATTATACAAGTCCTTTTCCTTACCCTCGATAAGGCATAATTTGTTTCATCGAATAATGGAGCTATGTTTGTGAAAGAATCTTCATGACTAACCATGATCCCTTTAAGATCTTCCTTCCAATGGTTGGACGGCTTTCAAAAGAACATCCTCTAATACCAAATGTTGGATTCATACTTATACTAGAGGAGGTGATGAATCGGTATAAAACAATTTTTTACTTATTTAAACATTCATGAATCATAACCAAACAATCTCACATATGGAACACTAGATATAGATGAAAACTTATTTATAACATATCTTTGTAGGCAATGACCCAATAATATAAACTTTGTAAACACTAACATAGTGTTACAAACTTTGTAGGAACCAACTTAAAAGAGACACACCAATCTCCCCTACTACAAAATTTGTTGGCACCAACCTATAGGACGCATCAATCCCCCATGTTGCAATATTTGTAGGCACTAACATATAGGAGACACCAATCCACTCTGCTACAAAATTTGTAGGCACCAACTTATAAGAGACATAAATCCCCGTTGCTACAAGATTTCTATGTTCCAACCTACATGAGACACTAATTCCCTGTGTTGCAAGATTTGTAAGTGCCAACTTACAGGAGACACCAACCCCTTTCGATGTAATATTTATAGGCACCAACCTACAAAAGACATTAATTTCCACTATGACACATTCGTAGGCACCAACCTAGTTCATTGAGGCTACATGTTACTTTTGTATTCACTAGCTTCTACCTTCACTAGGTTTTCTTATTGTTTCTGCCTTCACCAAGTACTCTTATTGCTTCTACATTCACCATGTACTCTTATTACTTCTGCCTTCATTAGATCTATTTCTGCCAAAACTTGTTTTTGACATATTCTCAAGAATGAACTTGTACAACATGCTATGTATCCAATTTTGCAAATATGATTTTGAAATCTTTCCTTGAGGTAATTTTGTCTCTCTTTAGATCTCTGAAACTCCCAATCTAAAAAGTACCAAAAAAATAAGATATAGCAAATTGTCACACTGACAAGTTTGAAGTTGATTTTAGGACCATTCGATAACCCTAAATTCCATAGGGCATATCTCTAAAATTATAGAGAACCAAATTCTGAAATTTATATCACACGTACCTAAAGATCTTACCTTTGTCTCCTCAATATTTCTTTACATGTGGTAGAAATTTAGACTTTAATTCTCTATCACTTCGGAAATATACTATGAGGAAGTCAAGGTTTCTGAATGCTCCTAAAATATGTTTTAAATAGGTCAGCAGAGCATATTTGTGATATATATATAATAATATATATATAGTAATATATATTAGGAGCATTCAAAAACCCTGACTCCCTCATAGCATATTTCCAAAATTATAGAGAATTAAAGTCTAAATTTCTACCACATGTAGAGAAAGATATTACCTCTATTTGTTCTAAATTTCCTATTCTGAAACATCCCATAATAAAATTTATAGCGAAAATGCCAAGATGACCTATTTGAAGCATATTTCAGGGACATTCAAGAACCCTAACTTCCTCAAAGCCTATATTCCATGGTATAACGAAAAAATCGCAGAGATTTATATAACATGTACTAAAAGAATATACTTTGTCTCCTCTAAGTTTCACCCTCTGAAACATTATAGAAAAAAATAATAATAATAATGAAAAATCCTGGGTGGCCTATATAAAGCAAATTTAGAAAACATTCAAGAATTTTAACTTTCTTAAATAATCATATCCAAAATTGCAGTGAACCAAAATCTGAAATTTCTACATGTACAAAAAGATCTACTCTCCATCTCTATCATGTTTCAAGGTATTAAACATCCCATAAGAAAAGTTATAGTAGAAATTCTAAAATGATTTGTTCACTCCACAAATCACATTTTTTCTCTACCTTTAATACCCATGAGTATTCCCCTACACATCTTAGATTTCTTCTTGATTGGATGGTCTTCAAATGCACTCATATATCCTTATTTATAGTGTTTCTACATTCACTTATGGGGTTGTAAAACTAGTTGAGCCGACCTATACTTTCTAATTGAGTCGACCTGTAACTTCTTATTGGAAAGTTTTAAGCATTTACATCATAGTTTTTATTTTATTTGAAAATAAAAAACTTTGTTTTGTAGAAAAAAACACAATATAGAAGATTGTCTCTGCCATTTCAATACTTTCCAATATAATCCCAAAAATCATTAAATAATCTAAAGTCAAGTGATAACTCCATTAACTAACATGCCTCATCATGGTTTATAGCCACATGCTAATCTTCTTTTATAAAATTATGTGTAACAACTTAACAATGAAATTGAATAAATTAATATTTCTTTTGTAGCCACATGCTAATCTTCTTTTATAAAATTATGTGTAACAACTTAACAATGAGATTGAATAAATTAATATTTTTTAGTTTTATTTGTTTTTTAGATAAAATAGTCCAAACTAAAATCACACGTTTTTATTTGATCATTTACCTAATTAAAGAAATGAGGAGATTTCATCCTACTACATTAATAACAATGAAAAATAACATCTCAGAAATTAGGCATTCTCAACACCCTCGCTACTCGTGCCCTAAGGATCTCTGATGAAAAGAGCTTCGAGAAGGAGAAATCCCATCTCCTTAATGTCTTTGTTGAAAATGGTTATAGTAGATACTTGGGTCAGAAGGCTATCCTCAAAGCTGCCAAAAATTCATCAATTAGAAGATAACCTAAAAAGCAGGTCCCAGGGGTCCATCTACCGTTTGTGCAAGGGACCACTGATAAGATTGCGAGGATTCTTAAGAAACATAATATCCCTTCGACCCTTAGACCCCTTAACACCATTCGTAAGTCCCTCCATTCAGTGAAAAATCCTATAGACCCTAAGGACATGAAGGGTGTCTATATTATTCCTTGTTCCTGTGAGACCCCCTATATTGGTGAGACAGGACACTCCATTAATCAGAAAATTAGTGAGCACGCTGCTCACTTTAGACATAGGAGAACCAAGTCTTCTACAGTAACAGAGCATGCTGAGAAGACCAAACATCATGTTTGTATCGAAGAGGTCAATGTTATTGCTAGAGTTTCGCAATCCCATCACCAAAAATTTAGGGTAGCCCTTGAAATTAAGAAAATGCCTAGCAATCTCAACAGAGAGGACAGTTGGAAGATAAGTTGTTGAGCTCCTGCCCTCGCGTCCTAGCCGTATCCTTCCCTTCCTCCCCTCCCTCTTTTATTTGTTTGCTCATATTTTCCCTTGAGAAAGTTCTTTTTTTTGCCCCTTGTTATCCTTTAACCTACTCTCTTTTGCCATAGTTCTTTAATCCTCTTTGGTTTTCTTCCTTGATAATCCTCTTCTAATGTGTTAGTTTATATAGTAGAAGGCTTTATTATTTAAATTTATTTTAAACAATTATGTATTTGCAAAATTTAACTTAATTATGAAAAGAAAAATAATAATTATTTTGATATTGAAATTCAATTTACATTTACGCTTAAATTTAAAATGATAATATGTTCTATGACTTATTTAATTAAAAATAATAATAATAATAATTAATAATAATAGAAATAGAAAATAAATTAATTTAAATAATATTATATTAATGATATGCGATAGTAATTCTAATTAATTATTCAAAAATTAGAGATAAAAAGATTATTCTTATCTATACTCTATAAGAAATAGACCTAACAACCAATTGCAATTAATATAACTTTACTTATTAACTAAATATTAAATATATTTGATTATATTGCCATATCTTTACCTGTATTTCATTATTAAACTACTTCCCAGTAACTATTTAAATTATATAAATTAAACTTTTTTCATTTATAAAGGTATAACTAACTTATTATTAACCCTAATAATTATTTAATATTTTACCTAGTTAACTAACTAAATATTTATTTATTTTATTTAAATATATTATTTAAATATAGTTATGCTTTCCTATCCGTCTCAGTCCGACTAGTCGTTGCTCAGTAAAATATAGTTGTTAGCAAGTCTAGCCTACCAATTAAATATAGCTGTGCCCGGTCAAATATAGTCATTGGAGGTCTGTTAGCAAGTCTAGCCTACCAATTAAATATAGTCGTGGTCAAATATAGTCATTGGAGGTTCTGCTCTGATTATTTAACACGCAGCCCAAATCTGATTCTTCAACTTATCCTAACGATAAACCACACTAGTTGGTTCCAATCTTCAACTTATCCTAACGATGAACCACACTAGTTGGTTCCAAACGCATCGACAAATGATTTATCATGTAATTTACGCCGAAAACCTCAATTCAACAATCATAAAAACATTTTAAACAAAATATCCAAAACATTTTAAAACTAATATCTTTTATTTTCATTAATAAAAATGAAAAGCAACCTCAGAAACAATTAAATAGTAATCATTATATTAAAATAGCAAAGTAATTTTAATGAGGAGATTTCATCCTACTACTTTAATAACAATGAAAAATAACATCATAAAAACATTCTAGACTTAATATTCCGAACATTTTAAAACTAAAATATCTTTTATTTTCATTAATAAAAATGAAAAGCAACCTCAAAAGCAATTAAAAATATTTTAATAGTGATCATCATATTAAAATAGTAAAGTACTTTTAATATTTTTAATATTGTGTAGCCCTTGTGAGTGTTTCACAGTATACAAACCAAAAGGTAACAACCACGTATGTGAATTTTTTTCCTTTTAAACTCCAAAACCTCGCAATTTGACTGAGATACATGAGTTGTATTTCTACGAGTGGATCCATACCAGGGTTGGAATTTGGATCAAATATTTTTTTTTTGACGTTTTGGGTTTTTATGTTGGCCGTCAAAGAACATTATGTCTAAAATTTTGCTCTTCAATCAAAATGTTTTGATAATAAATCGACTCTTCATCAATAAAGGTTTAATTAAAAAAATACTTTTCAATCACACCACTGTGTTAATTTTTTCTCACATATTTATAATAAGAAAAAAACAACATGATCATGACTAAATGATTTGTTGAACCATAAAGGTTGTTTTACTCATGGATGGGA
>APFE030896055.1:37579-67892 GCA_000404065.3 Pinus taeda | reverse complement strand
AATATATACCTATAACTTTAAATAACATACACCTATAACTTTAAATAACATGAAATTAATTTATTTCAATAAAAATAAATATTAGAGAATTCCAAATATTACTGCATTTCTTTATAAGACTGTTGTTTGAGAGGGTAGTAATGACGTTTTTGCAAAAAAGTGAACAATAAAAAATACGTTTTAGAACTTTGAAACCCATCACAAAAAACGGCTTTTTAAAATTTTTAAACGTGAAATACGGTCAAAATGCCTTGTCTTGTGACCAGCGTCAAATTCCAACCCTGATCCATACCACTTGCCAAACCCATTCCACAAGTTGGAAATTTCTTTTGAAATAAATCTCTTGAAATTTATTTTTACTCGCTTGTTTTTCATTAATCATTAATATATTAAAAGGCATACAGGACCCAAAAATAAATCCAGAAAAAATGAAAAGCAACCACAAAAACAATTAAAAATATTTTAATAGTGATCATCATATTAAAATAGCAAAGTACTTTTAATGTTTTTAATATTGTGTAGCCCTTGTGACATCAAAAGTGTTTCACGGTATACAAACCAAAAGTTAACAACCACGTATATGAATTTTTTTCCTTTTAAACTCCAAAACCTCGCAATTTGACTGAGTTGTATCTCTGCAAGTGGATCCATACCACTTGCCAAACCCATTCAATAAGTTGTAAATTTCATTTGAAATAAATCTCTTGAAATTTATATTTACTCACTTGTTATACAGGACCCAAAAATAAATCCAAGAATCTGTATATATAGAGAGAGAACATAATTAGGGTCATTGGTGGAGTTAAATATTTCTTCAATAAAAATGTGCCAAACTTATAATTAGAGTTGTTAACGTCGTTATAATTACAAGCGCTACAAGCCCACGATGACTTCTAATTAGGCGCTGGAGTTCCTCAATGCTAGCAATTCTACCTCTGCTTTGGGACCTATCTGATGTTGTGTACAAAACTGATGATCAACAGAAAGGAATCAATCACCATCAATAGTTATCCATGAATGTCTAACCAATGCCACTCTATCTATGATTAATGCGAACAATATTTTGATTATCACGACGACCGTCCAAATACCTGCACAGAAAGAAGTTACAAAAAAATTATGTTAAGTATGTTAAGTATGATAAATGAAAGAAAAAAAAAACAATATATATATTTGCAAACCCAAATAGTAATTAGAAATCTCTGAATGATGAAATTAACAGTATACCCGTGCCAAGACATCTTTTGAGAGCCTTGGGGCACCCTCAGAGACTGCATCGGCAACGGACTTTCGCTGTGGAAAATACCGAAGAACCTTTGGTGGTAAATCATCAGTCTTCTCAGACTGAACCTTATCTGAACTTTCAGCTTCTCTCTTTTGCTTCTGCAACCCAAAACCATATCCATTCCAAGTATCATGAGAATGCAT
This sequence comes from Pinus taeda, assembly GCA_000404065.3. Lineage (NCBI taxonomy): Eukaryota > Viridiplantae > Streptophyta > Pinopsida > Pinales > Pinaceae > Pinus > Pinus taeda. The sequence continues at coordinate 66,464 of APFE030896055.1, read as the reverse complement.
GTTCGTCCAAAGAATATAGAATTTCTAGTTTTGTTAAAAGCACAACGCATTACTATGCAAAATCCTCCTAATTTTGTGCGTTTGATAAATATTGTTACTGCTTAAGCTAATTTGTTTGGACAGAATGGAATACTGCCAGTGTATTAGGAATAACCACCCTGAAACAATGGCAGATTAGGAATAGCCAGGTTTCGGAAGTTTAGTACTGGATATTCTTCATCCTTGGATTTTTTTTATCAATTCTAATCAATATAAATATTCTGAATTTTTTATACGCAAGCAGCTCTAAGTACTCATTTCTCTTTACGACTGCTCTTAGAAACATTATCAATCTTATAATATTTTTGAATGGTGTAATCTTAACAACTGCAGTCTTCTTTTAATTTGCTGCAAGCCGTATTGCCCAGCTACTATGTGCTTGGGTACAGTCAAACTCATGGAATCCCTGTAAAAATATTAGTTTAGCTCCAAAAGTACCATTTTTCCATTATTCTTACATTCACAGTGCACATCCACTGTCCATTCTCAGCAACATGGTTTCTACATTAAATTTCTCAACAGGAGCCACAAAGAAGTACATCTACAAGCAGAAAACAACAACATGATCTAACTGCAAATATTTTCACTCTGGATAAAGTCTCATGCCAACCATAATTCATGTTAAACCTGCTAATGTATGTTGAGAAGACAGACATATAGAGTTGTTGCTGTTGATAATTTTGCAGCATCGGACAGACATTTTCCCACAGGGTCATGTTGATTTCACTGGTGGGAGAATGATACATTCACTCATTGGGTGCTGATTTGGCTAGGGGTAAATGACCTGGGGGCAGACATCTCCCATGGGGTGATGCTGATTTGACTAGGGGAGAATAATACATTCACCCATCTGGCCATGCTGAATTGGCTAGGGATGAATGGCCCACAATGATCACATTGTGCTCCAGAATGGAGTGATCTATTTTTTTATAAAGCGGTTTGAAATGTTTATTGATTGGGGTTTTCCCCTCAACAGTGGAGTAAAAAATTCTAGTCTAACGTTTGGTTGTGGGTAGGCTCCATTAGTGAAAGGGTTTCTTGTGATGAGAAGCCACCTTAATGGATCTCACACTCAACATTAGGACTATATAAATAGACAGCATGTGAGAGGCAAATATTTTCTAGTGGAGCATAAATTCATAGAATGAAAAATCTGTCGCTGGAGATTATCTTTATCCTTTCCATCTCTCTTGTTTTGGCCACACGTGTGAGGAGATGGACAAGTTTGACCAGCCAAGCTTGACTGCTATTAGGCAAGCCTTTGACCAGAGTTGACCAAGCAATTGACCGTGTTTTTGTAGGCCGCATGTGCAGGTTTGACCACAGGCTACACATGCAGATTTGACTGTAGGAGTTGACTGTGGGTCTGAGTTGACTGTCGGGATGAGTTTGATCAAGCCAAGTTGACCACAGAATTTCACAATTTGACTAGCATTGACTTCTAAGTATTTTGACTGGTTTGACTAGTGTTAACCTGTTGTTTGACCAGGTTTGACTAGTATTTTGATTTGTATATTGGCACAGATTTCTAGACAAATTTCTGATTTGTAACCTCTCTCAAAAGACAATTTTTCCTCAAGAAAAGATTGTTAGGTTTCTCCCAAGGTAAAAAATTTGTCTATTGCACATGGTTATCTTTCTATGATCTTCACTGTCTCCAGCAGTGGTGGAAATCGTGATGTTTTCAAAAAATCATGATTTTTCGGCTTGCCTATAAAATCGGGCAATTTTTAAGGTGTTTTTTTAGTTCGAAAAATCCTGAAAAAATCGCGATTCAACGGGAAAAAGTCGCGCAGGTCGGAAACAACACGTTTTAAAAGCGATTTCTTGGTTTTTATTTCTCATTTTTTGCAAAGAGCGGCCTTGTTTGAGAGCTGAGGAAGAGAGGCAGGCGACCACTAGGGCAGAGGAAGAGAAAAACGGAAGATTTTAGCATCCCAAACAAGAGAAATTCGTGTTTGGACCAAATTTCTTCGGCACACTGTGGTTTCCAGGAATGGGCACCAAATTTGGCATTTTTTTTGTTTTTTTCTTGTTTTTGCTTGGATTTCTATACCTCATTGATTATCAATGATTTTTGAGTGGATTTTATTGTGTTTACTTTTTCATTTTTGTTGCATAGAGTGGAGGGTTCATTTTGGTCAAAAATGCAAAAACTTGATTGTTAGATCTATTAGTTTAATTTCTACTTGTGCTCTATTTTTTTGCATCATTTTCGCTTGGGTTTGAATGTGCATTTTTTCTATTATTGTTGGATTGAGTTAAGGTTTTTTTTTTGTCAAAAATTCAATGTGTTGTGTCATGTATGTAATTTTTTTTTTTAAACTTGCAATTCTTCTTGTGCCATAGGTTCAAGTTTCAACTTCAAAATTCATCTTACATTAAAACTCAAGAGTTCAACCAAATTACAAACATGCCAAGAAAATTAAACCCTCTATAGGAATTTGGTGAACCTAATGGAGGGTTTGATAAATCAAACTTGTCTTGTAAGTTGTGTGGCCATCATATGACAAGGGGCGTTTATAGATTGAAGTATCACCTTGCAAAAATCCTGGACATGAGGTAGGGCCTTGCAAAATACAAATCCGAAAATCATCCGAAGAGCCCTCATATCATTGGAATAATTAGAGCAAACCAAATTGTCCAAGTCAGATCTAAGGAATCAATTAGCAGCACTCATATCATTGGAATAATTAGAGCAAACCAAACCGTCCAAGTCAGATCTAAGGAATCAATTCGCAGGGAGAGTGTTAGAAGGTGAATATGAAAGTGGCACTGGTTCTACTTCAACATTAATATCTACAACCAACCCTGTAGCTACCTCATCATATTTTGTCCGAGAACCATGGCTGGCTCACAACCATCTATCTCTTCAATGCTTAAAAAAAGGAAAAAGAAGAAACTGACAAGTTGTTGGGCAAGTTTTTCCTTTGGAGTGATATTCCTTTCAGCGTTGCAAGGAATAATCCATTTTCCCAGCCTGTTGTTGATGCTATTGCGATTGGTGGCCCAAGGTACAAAGTCCCTTCTTATGATGACTTTAGACCCTACATTCTTCAAGATGAAAAGGTTGACTGCACCAAAAGATTGGAGGAGTTTAGGGCATCATGGGCACACACAGGATGCACTGTGATGTCAGATGGTTGGACCGATCAAAAGGGGAGAAGCCTTATAAACTTCTTGGTTAATTGTCCCAAGGAGACAATGTTTATGAAATTTGCTGATGCAGCTACACATATCAAAGATGCAAAATTATTATGTGACTTGTTGTATGTGTTTATTTTGGAGGTGGGTGCAGAACATGTTGTCCAAGTCATAACAGACAATGCCGCAAATTGTGTTGTTGCTGGCAAGATGCTTATGGAGAGGCATCCTACTTTATTTTGGACACTTTGTGCTGCACATTGCATTGATTTGATGTTGGAAGACATAGGAAAAATTCATTTTGTCAAAGATATTGTTGACTCATCAAAAAGCATTACAAAATTTATATATAATCATGCATCTGTGCTTCATTTGATGAGAAAATTCACCAACAACAAAGAGTTGGTGCGCCCCGCCATTACACGGTTTGCCACCAGTTTCATCTCTTCAATCCCTCTTGAATTCTATGTGGGATGTGAAGAGAATGTTTCTTTCAGATGAGTGGCGTACTTTGACATTTAGCCGCAAACCAGAGAGAGGCCATATGCAGATTAGTTTCATACCAGGAAAACTTCTGGGCGGGAGTGCAGGAGGTGTGCAGCATTACTGAACCTTTGGTAAAGGTTCTTCGATTAGTTGATGGTGACAAACCTGCAATGGGCTACTTGTATGAGGCCATGGACAGGGCCAAAGAATCCATTTGGGTCTACTATGATGATAAGAAAGATGAAGGGTTTCATAAACAACTCCTCCTATGGAAAATGATTGATGAACGATGGAAAAACACACTTCATCGTCTCATTTATGTTGCAGGGATCTACCTGAACCCCGCATTTTCTTACCCCTGTGAGTTCTTATTTGATGTTGAGATCATGGATGGATTCTTCACTTGTGTTTAGAGGATGGTGCCATCTCCAGCAAAAATCTCCAAAGAAATGGAGATATACAGGATGGCAGGTGGCACATTTAGCTTTGAGATGGCTATGGTTGATAGGAAGACTAAAATACCAGGTATTTTTTAGTTTGTTTCAAATTTCATTGTCTCTTCAAGTTCATAACTTCATACTTTGCTTCAAATTTCAAATTTCATTTTTTTCTTATGTTTATCTTATTTCTAATTTTGTTGTAGATGCATGGTGGAGAAGCTATGGTACCAGAGTACCCCATCTGCGAAAGCTTGCCATTTGAATCCTCAACCAAACATATAGCTCTTCAGGATGCGAACGCAACTGGAGTATATTTGAAAAAATACACACCAAGAAGCACAACAAGTTAAACTTAAAACTTAAAATATTCCAAATTTCCAATTAATTTTTTGAATTCATTAAATAATATTTTTTTATAATTATTATTTTATGATCTTTGTACAGGTTGGAATCCCATCGACTTAATGACATGGTCTACGTCTACTACAATCTTCGATTGTGGGTGAGGCAACTTGAGAGGGCACCTGATATGGAGGCCATCACATTGGATGGGATTGACACCACTGTTGCATGGAGGGTTGAGGCCGAGAGGCCTCTCATGGAGTCTGTCGATGATTGGTTAGCGCAGGAGGTAGTGGAAGGCGTAGAGGGGGCAAAGGAGGAGGAGGAGCAACAGGAGGAGATGACACCACCTACCCAGGCTACCCCTGCCACCAGTAAAGGACGTGGTCTACCTCCTGTAGCTCCTAATTCTTCAGCGTCTAGAGCACAAAATAGTCCACTGCCAACTCCAACAGCGTCTACATATAGAGGGAAAGCAAAAGCTATTGCATTTTGTCACAAGAGGGGCAGAGGAAATCAGTAGTATTAGTTAATTGGTTCATTTCATTGTATATGACATTATGACTCGTGATATCAGATACATTATTATATTTTTTGTTGATATTTTGAGATTGAGTCGGGACTCGGGAGTTAGATTTTACTATTAGGGACATGATTCACTATTATGTGTGACGTAGCACTAGAAATGACATTACACATCTTATATATTAGTTCTTTTATCATATTTATGTGTCAATGTATTTATTTTATGTTGTAGATGCTTTAGATATTAAAAAAATTGAAAAAAATGAATATTTTTGTATTTGCCTATTTTTTCCCGATTTTTACCGATTTTTACAATATTTTCCGATATTTTCGCCCTGCCGATTTAATCCCGATCACGATATTCGCAACACTAGTGCCAACATGGATCCGCCAACCAGACCGCTCAAGGTTCCGCTCTGATCTCCACCGCTCGTCCCACTAAGTTCCGCCAATTCTCAATTTTGTGCCTTCCCCTTCGGTCGAATGAAAGGGCGAGTTTATATGTGTGAGTGGCAGAATTACCAAGGCACCTGGCCGTTGGTGCAGTGGCTTAAAATGGAGGTTGGTTAACAAGGGGTTGGGGGATCAAATCCCACCCCTTCCAATATTGGCACATATGTATTTGTTTTGGCGCTATTCAAAATTGTAAACGGTTAATATATAAATGCCATAGTTAGGCATTTTGTTATAACGCCTATGTGTATAGTGTGGAATGGTTGGTGGGGTTGGTGGCCCGCCAACCAAACTTTGGCTTATTTAATATATAATACCATGCGTGGGGGTGGTGTAGTGGCAACCCGCCACCCCTAATATTATATTTTTTTTGTTTTTTACAAACAATCTGGCCTCTTTTAATTTTGACGAAAATAAGGGTCACTAGACTTTTTAACCATTTGACAAATTTGCACGTCCGGTAGCCAGATTCCATTCGTCGGGTCTAGGTCAATTTGTAGGATCACTAAACCTGACCCACATGCCCACTTTGACCAAAACTTTGACCAGCTCTATCTGCTTCATACGAACTCGGATTTGAGTGTCGCTCGCATAACAGTTGGAATCAGGGCAACGAGCACTTCGCTTTGTCCCTAGTTCGAGAGCAAACTGACCACTTTGAATTTTGAGTTATTATAAGCCCTCTTTGACCTTGAGTGTGCCTGAAGCCCCCCTGGATCATTCCTCCCCACTGAAGAACTTTTGGTCCACCCAATGTTTTAAAACTCCGACTCTGACTCCGACTCGGCCGAGCAATGACTCCGACTCCGACTCCGAAACAGTAATGACTCGGCCGACTCGTTTTCAATGACTCGGTCGTTGTAAAAAATACATTAAATATTTAGTTTTTTTATAAAAAAAAACATAATTTTGAAGATTTTAAACATAGTTTTAAAGATTTTCATTCATGTTTCCAAACACACAGCATTATAATATAGATGGAAGACAACATATGATCAAAGTAGGCTCATGAACCAATCCATTATATCAAAATCCAGAATATGTGCCAGAGTTGATCAGGATTGAAGAGAAGATAACAGATTTTCAGGGGACAACCTTAACAAATTCAGAGATATCAGTAGTCAATGAACTAATTCAAGGTTTCAAGGAGAATCAGAAATCAGTGAACTAATTCACAGAATTAGAGGCACACGATTTTCTTTAATTCCAAATTCCCTGCAATTAATTATATATTGTATTTTTCTTTACCTTACCAACTCTAATCAACAATTAGCCTACAAGTGAACATGTTGCAAGTGGAGTTTTAACTTGAGGAAAGGGGTTAAGATGGATTTGAAGCATGGTGGATCCTTTTATTTTTGGTACTGTCTGTTTGTCTCATTTTCTATGGTCATTACAGACTACCAGATTATTTTTGGCAGTTCCATAAATATTAGACACATCAGTGCACCAAGGTTTTCCTTGAGACAGTAAATTAAAATTTCAGTTTTTATTTGTTTTAAATTGGTACATCTTTGCCATTATATTCTGGAAAACTTCAAGAATCATTTATATCCAGACTTCCATTCAAGGTGTAGCTTCTATTTCAAGCATTGGGGCAGAAAAATGAATTTTCTTCCATTTCAAAATTTATTATACGAGGAGAGTATGAATTCTACAGCGAGAGCACTGTTTTACAAGCTTGCCATTTGTCACTAAACAAAACCATCTCACTTTCTCCATTCCCCTGGTTTATAACATCATGATAATAAAGTAGTACACACATAGGCTGACCAAGAATACTAAAGAAGCACCAAAATATCATATTTCCTGCCTGCAAGGTAATAAAGCAGAACTCAGTTAAATGGAGAAATTGACAACATGATGTTCTCCACTAAAACTTATGGTAATGTCCATTATAATTTTGCAGGAAAAACCAAGTTACTCTTCAATATAATGACAATAACACAACTATAGGAACTTCCCTAAATTCAACGCATCCCAAAATGAATGTCACTAAATATTCCTCCAATTTCATAAATTCTACAGGTTCAATAGCATTTGATAGCTAACTCTAAAGCATATTTGAATAAAAGTTTTGGAGATATTTCCTTAAATCTAGGAGATACAAATGTCAAAAAAAAATTTGGTTTGCGTCCGGATTTACACGCCCAGCTACCCGACCGTTTTTTTGCAGACCCGGCCGTTTCGGCCGAGTCATTGCTGACTCGGCCGGCCGAACCGGGTTGGCCATCGTTTCAATGCCCAGGCCAATGACTCGGACCAACTCGGCCGGGTTGGAGTTGACCCGGCCGTTTCTGAAAACACTAGCTCCACCTAAAGCATGAACATAATCTGCAACTGCTTTGTACATTGCCTGCACCACAAGTGTCCTGACAGATCACCTTTCCTTCTCCTTCACCTTTGTTCTTCGGAACCATAAGCGATGAGCCGACACCTGCATCCTCTACAAATCTATAGTACAATTTTTGCAAATTACATGCTTAATTACATGACCAATAATGTCCCAAGCATCCCATACTTGCCACGAGTTTATAACACATACTTTGTGGTCAAGTTTACATCAAAATGGAAACAATAACCCAACTATCAATAGAAGGCCAAAACATCATTGTTGCTTTAACAAGCGATGGAAAACACATCATCACTTTTACATTTTAAATTGCAACACATGATTTACAAAATACGGCCATGACAAACTACCATATCTAGTAAAACCATCTCTTACTCAACAAAATGATCCACGAGGAATGTGGTGGATTTGCTTGTTGAACATCTTCACCAGTTGGTTTCTGCATGGGCGCTTTGTCCGTTGCCCTGGATGGAGCCTCCAACATGTGGCTTTTTGATGACCACCTCTATTGCAATGACTGCAAAAAGTCTTCTTCCTCTAGACCTGCTTAACCTGCTTCTTTCCTGCTGTGGAGAAGGCTTTCACGCCTCATCCTCTTTCGTGTTGTCATTCTCTTCTAGCACTCAACAAACACATGGTTATGTAAACCACAAAAACTACATGTTTTTCGATGCCATGATTTATGTTCATCATTAACAACATGATTGTAATCGAAATGAACTTTAGAATACTCAGACTTGTTATACCTTTCCTGGTTGCCTCTGGTGCAATTATGGCAATGAGAGCTTGCCTAAGCTCTTCCTCTGCAAGGTGCACTGCCATGGGATGATGGTGATGTGTTCCCCTCATCCTCTTTCCTCGACGGTTTCGACAATGTATCAGAAGCTTTTGACACCTTTGAACATTCTCCTTCGGTGTATCCCAAACCTGCGAATCAAGGTCTTTGCACGTCCTCCAAATGTTGAGTCATGCCTTGGACATTAATGCTAAGTCCTCCTCCTTTGTACCCGATATTCGTAAGGAGTCTCATGCTAGTTTCTGTAATCGGTACATCCACATTTCCAACAGAAATAACATCATGTGAAGATGAAATTGAAGAATGATCAACATTGTTTACCTCAATTGTCGATTATGAAACAGGTGATGAGGGCTTCTCTAAGCCTTCGTTGCACTTCAACTCCTCTGAGGGATCTTCTGTGGCTCGTAGCTAAAGCTGCAGCCTCTGCTTCTCCCTTTTCTCTTCTTGTAGAAGCCTCCTTAATTTTGCATGCTCTGCTTGAAGACTCTGATCATTGCGCTTCAATTCTTCTAGGGCCTCTTCCGTGGCTTGCAACTGAAGCTGCAATCGTTGCTTCTCCTCTTTCTCTTCTCGTAGAAGCATCTTCAATTCAGCATTATCTACTTGAAGGCTCTGGGTGATCTCCTCATTCAAATGATGAGAAGACGATGAAGGCGATGAATGTTCACTGGAAGGTGTGGATGGAGCATAGTTCTCTGCTCTTTCTTTCTCTCATTCCTCATAAGCCTCATACATTATGTCCACCATTTTGGACATCCTAAGCAAGGCCTCATACATTTCTTTGTCATCCTCAATTGTTGCATGTTCAATCACTCACGCTCACAATTCACATCAGCGAGAAAATTGCTCCAATACCAAACTTGATCTAATATCCTTCAGCTACGGGAATTATCCAAGATCTTTTACTTTTCTGATGTTGTTAGAATTCATTTAAAAGAGCATAAAAGAACCACATGTGCATGCTTAAACAAGAGGAAACATGACAACGATCAACAAATCAAAAACACGATACATTGATAACAAAGTTCACCTAGTGCGGGTTACGTCTCCGGGCCACTTCATATAATGTTGGAAATGATGATGATGTACATGGACTATTCTTTTGCCATAACAAGGTCATATGCCCTCAACAAGAGTGGCTTGTCTCTCCATGTGACATTCTCCCTACGGGAACTCTCACTCAAAATGAGCTTCCTTCAGAATGACAAACTAACAAGATCTCACATAATGTGGCTACGAGTATCCCCTCAACATAGTTACACGGGGATCTCAACAACAATACATAGCATGAAAGACTAATGACATCTCACATAATGTGGCAATAATGATCCCTTGACATAGTATCAAACAGGGATCTCAAAAATAATACATCATCTCAGCAATAATGAAAGGAAACATAACATGACTGCTTCATGTACCTTCACTTCTGAACTTGGCCGAAAAATGAAAGGCTCAATTGCAAAACTGACTACACCATTGAATTCCTGGCGTTGAGTAGTGTAAAATCAACTATCCATTTGTCAAATTCGAACACTGTCAAATTCTGGCCTTCGGGAATCTTTTAGATTCCCCATGGTTCTCCAAAGATTTTGTTCCATGGGCTGACTAGAGATCTGCTCAAATGGCAAATCTAATCTCACCATTGCAATCCTTGCGGAATTCTGAGACTTTTGAGTATAAAGTTGGCTGCATTTTGATTCTGACAAATTTCAGCGTCCAAGGGAATCTTTTACATTTCTCGATATTCTTCAAAGATTCCATGCTACGGGGTGCTTGCAAATCTGCTACTCAGAGGGAAAATCTGACTTCACCAGTGTTCCCTACAAATTTTGTGAAATTTGACTATAAACTTGATATCATTCTGACAAAATGAAATTTTACCTCCCAAAGAATCTTTGCAACATCTTAAGATTCTCTACAAAAATGTTGTCTCAATAAGCGTGCCAGCATGGTTCCACCAGCCAAGCCACTCAAGGTTCCGCTCTGCTCTCCACCGCCTGTATGACTGAGTTCCGTCGGTTCTCTGTTTCACGCCTTCCCCCTCGGTCGAATGAAAGGGCAAGTTTATATGCATGTGAGTGGCAGAATTACCAAGGCGCATGGCCGTTGGTGCAATGGCTAACAATGGAGGTTGGTTAACAAGGGGTCGGGGGATCAAATCCCATCCCTTCTAAAATTGGTGCGTATGTATTTGTAAACGGCGCTATTCAAAATTGTAAACGGTTAATATTTAAATGCCATAATTAGGCATTTTTTTATAATGCCTATATGTGTATAGTGTGGAATTGTTGGTGGCCCGCCAACCTACTTTGGCTTAATTAATATATAATACCATGTGCGGGGGTGGTGGAGGTGGCAACCGCCACCCCTAATATTATTTTTTTTTACTAATGGACTGGCCTTTTTAAATTTTGACGAAAATAAGGGTCACTGGACTTTTTAACCATTCGACAAATTTATCCATCCAGTGGCCGGATTCCATGCGCCGGGTCTCGGTCAATCAATGTTTTAAAACTCTGACTCCGACACCGACTCAGTCGAGGGTCGACTCCGACTCCGACTCCGACTCAGTATCGACTCGGCCGGCTCGATTTCAATGACTCGTTCGTTGTAAAAAATACATTAAATATTTATATTTTTAATAAAAAAAAAATATTTTTAAAGATTTTCATTCATGTTTCCAAACACAACATTAGAATATAGATGGAAGACAACATATGAATCTCAAAGAGCTTCTATATAGCCTTGTCTCTTCCTATCTTAGCTTTTAGCTATGCACTTTTTGTGTATTATTATATTTCACAATTTCAGTCATTGGACCTCTTCCAGTTGAGAACATACTATGTTACTTGAGGTTTTCTGATAAAATATTTTTCAAGTTGTATTCACTTGTGTGATGAATTCATAAGGGCTTGTCCAATTGAAAAAAGATGCAACAATTCATGTTTTCTTGAGGTTTTCCAATGCTGAATAATGATTTGTGGAAATTACAGAATACTTATTAAGTTATTATACAAACATAGGCTTGGTTTTGTGATTGAGTAAGCTCATGTATAATTTGTTGAATGGTTGGGAGAAGAGTTAATTCCATCTTTAGCAACAGGACATAGTTCAAGATCATCTTATGCATTACTTCTCCCCGTGTCTTAGTTTACAGACAAGGGGAGGCAAAAGACAAGAAGCCTTTGGTCTCCAGCAAGGTAAGGCAGGGTCTGTGATTGTATTGTACAACTTCTACATCTGAACCTCAATCTCCATCCCACAAAACAGATGTATGTGCTGAAAAGGATTTGTTCAAAAGGATGAGGTACACACACCTAAAGCATTAGTGACTTTCAAATTCTTGAATGGCAGACTAAAGCAAGGGAATTGTTGATGAAGCTAAGTCATACACCATGCCTATGAATATTGAATTCATGCCCCAACCTCATTTGGTTTGGATTTGATAATGGACGTTGATGAAAATGTTTGCCAGAACAAGTAAATACATGTAAATCAGTTCTATTTGCAGAATCCATAGAGTTTTTATATTTATTTTCAGTTTTTGAGAGGTAAAATGAAATTCATAAACAGAGGTCACGAGCGAGATATTTACATGCTGATACAAAAATGTCGAAAGGGTTACATTCACGTTCTCTTTTCTGAGCTTCTTCCATATGCATTTCTAGCATTTGGAGCTCCTTTTTGTCTTGGAAGTGTGATTCTACACTGAAGTCCCCCACCCTCAACATTTAATAATAATAAAAAAATTAAAATCACAAATTTTTTAGTGCCTAGGCCGCTGTACGTAACCTAGCCGGGTTGATACGGACTCGGCCAAGCCGGCCGGGTTAATACCGAGCCGGCCGTGTTGTTAGACAACTCGGCTGGCTCAGTATTAACCCAGCCGGCCGAACCGGTTACTTGGCCGAGTTGAATTTTTCAGGCCTGGCTCGGACCAACTCAGCAAAGTCGGTTCTGAGCCGGCCGTTTTTTAAAACATTGTGGTCAATTTGTAGGATCATTAACCCTAGCCCACATGCCCACTTTGACCAAAACCTTGACCAACTCTATCTCCTTCATACAAACTCAGATTTGAGTGTCATTCACACAATTGAAATCAAGGCAATGAGCACTTCGATCTGGTCGTGGTTTGAGAACAATCTGACCACTTTGAATTTTGAGCTATTATAAGCCCTCTTTGACCTCTGAGTGTGTCTGGAGCCACCTGGATCAACCTTGACCCTATTTCCTTGGACCAACATTATTTCTCTTCTTTGCATAAGCGGGGAAAGCAATAGGTTTATTTCCATTTGAAGGCTTGTCTTTCTCCATCATCCTTGTGTCCTCTTGAGTGTATCTAGCCAATGATTCATCGAAACTATAAATCTTTTCATTGCTGAGAATGGTGGTGTTAAACACATCTCATGCTCTTGAATGGTGGTGTTAAACACATCACATGCTCTTGAAAGACCCCCAAGTGCAATATAAGTGAGCTCCCTGTCAGCAATAACTTCTCTAATAGATAGAAGGTCATTCTTAATTTGTGTGATCCTCGTGACGTAGGATTGGATTGACTCCCCTTTATCCATCTTGATGTCCTTCAACTTGCTTTAAGAAAGAGGATTTGATTTGCATTGTTCTCTTTGAACATCCCAACCAGCTTATCATATATCTCCTTAGAAGTTCCCAAATCAGAAATATACTCAACCAAATGCGTTTGAATAGAGTCAACCAGAATTTTCTTTGCTTTGACCTCACCTTTTCTCTACTTCGTCTTAGCAACAACTAGTGCATTTGAAGGAGGCTCCACCACTTTTCTCTGCACATAGTCCAATACTTCATGCTCCTCCAAAGTCAGGTCCAAAGTCATCTTCTATGCATGATAGTCAGATTTGTCATTGAGCTTGTCCTCAGCCTTGAAATTAGATGAAGAAGCAATTGAAACTTGTCCTATAAATCTTTCTTGGTGATTGCTTTTCTCTCTCTTGCTTGGGCTTTGTTCACCTGAGCTCTGATACCATGCCAAATTTAGTTAACAATGGTATGTTCTATGGTTAGCACAATTACTTCAATGTACTTTTAAGCAGCCCAATGACAATTTCCAAATTAGTTTCCAATAACAATCACATTAACCATAAATCACTTTGACAGTAACTGCAGATAGAACATAAAATAAAATGCAAAAGATAAGAGGACACCAGATTTGGCGGATGCCAGGGAAAAACCCCAATGTGGGGAAAACCCTTCAATCAATTCTTCTTATTATTATATCAAATGTTCAACAGAGAGTACAAAAGTCAAAATTGAATCGCGATGTTCACAACACTGATTGGCACACTTTTCGAGACAACATTTTTGCAGAGAATCTTAAGACGCTGCAAATATTCTCTGGGAGGTAAAATTTCATTTTGTCAGAATGATATCAAATTTATAGTCAAATTTCACGAAATTTTGCAAGGAAAGTGATAGTGAAGTCAAATTTGTCATCTGAGCAGCAAATTTGCAAGCACCTCACAGCGTGGAATCTTTGAAGAATATCGAGGTATCTAAAAGATTCCCTTGGAGGCTGAAATTTGCAAGAATCAGAATGCAACGAACTTTATACACAAAAGTCTCAGAATTCCTCAAGGATCACAATGGTGAGATCAGATTTTCTACTTGAGGAGCAGATCTCCAGTCAGCCCATGGAACAAAATCTTTGGAAAATCATGGGGAATCTAAAAGATTCCCGAAGGCCCAGAATTTGACAAATGGATAGTCGACTTTACACTACTCGACGCTAGAAATTCAGTGGTGCAATTAGTTTTGCAGCAGACCCTTTCATTTTTCAGCCAACTTCAAAACTGAAGGTACATGAAGTAGTCATGTTATGACATATGTTTCCTTTCATTATTGCTGAGATGATGTATTATTCTCGAGATCTTTGTTTGATACTATGTCGAGGGATCATAATTGCCACATTATGTGAGATGTCATTAGCCTTTCATGCTATGTATTGTTGTTGAAAATAAAGGAAAGGAGTCGTATTAATCTTTGTTTTGGGTCTGAAATCTACAGGCAGATGAAGTAACCTACAGGCAACACACCTCCAGTCAGCCAACACATAAACTAATCTCGGCTTATGCACAGCTTTGGACAGGACTAAGTTCAGATCTAGGAATACAGCAGTTCGCTCGGACTGTGCCTTAATTACCTTGACTATTACCTCTCTTTACCTTGTATGACTGTGATCTTCAAATCTGTGCAGCAGTAATGATGATAAGTGCAGCAACATCTGTTTGATGGCTCAATGAAACCTCCTCTCCTCGGATTAAGAAGCTTTTCCTTGGACTGAGATATCTTCTAGCTCGGAAGTGCAACTGGACTGCAATCTTTAGCTTTGTGTGCAACAGGATTGTAGTACCTTGACTGTGATCATTCAAATCATTAAGCTGATCTCAGATCTAGTATTTCGGAGTGCAGCAGTTGCAAGTTGTGATAGCTCCAGCATCAAAAAGTGGTTCAGTTCTTAACTGTGCCTTGATGACAGTGACTACCTAACTCGGATTTTTGACTATGGACTGTGACTTCACTTGCCAGTGACTGAGGCTCGGATAATTAACTCACACTATCTCTCAAATATCTCTGTGGGGGAGTGTCACTTCCTTAGCCTGTGACTAAGGCTTGTGAAGAGATCTTGGACAGTGGCATTGTTAGATGGTAGAATCTCCTCTTGAATAGTAGCATTGGTGAATAGAAGCATCTTCTCTTGTTGAGAACTTGAGGACTTGTGGGCAGTGGAGAATAGAAGGCTCAACCTATTAAAGACACTTTTGAAGTCTTTGTGAAGATCCCAGATTGGAGCCTTCTTATTGAATAGCCTTGACTGACCTTGGAGTTAATATTGAAGACCATGATGCATCGTTGATGTCATCATGAGGTAAACTTGGAGATCTTTGTTTGGGTATAATGAAGAGAAGTGGTGACACCTTCTCTGAGACAAGGTTGTCATTGACGATATGACGTGATGATTAAGTGAATGGATTGCTGAAGATTGACAGGGCTCATTGAAGAAGACTTTGGGAACCGTGAAGAACAACCTAACATATCTTAACAAAGCAAAGCTAAAGGATTGGTGTCCTTGGAGTTGGTGCTCCTAAACTCAAGGTTTGGTGCCTTGGATAAGATAGGATCGAAGCCCTAGAGGTCGGAGCCTCACTAAATTCCAAGTAGGTGCTTAGCACATCCCAGGTTGGAGCATGGGTGTCTTCATCAAGGGTTGGAGCCATACCTATATTGTACTTGATTCATTGTAAAGATTATATTAATAAAAGCAGTTATTTCTATTGTTCATTTTGTGTTCTAAATATAATTGATCTAACTGATAAAAGTAACAATAGTAAAGAAATATGATTCACCCCCCCTCTCAATATTTCCGACAATTGGTATCAAAGCTGGTACCTTCACTCAAAGCCAAACAGCGTGAAGGTTGATCATTAGAACACAAATGGCGAAGCCAAAAAAGAAAGTCTCCAATCCTCCTAAAGATGTGTCTCCCTCGACCACCGAAATTGAAGTCAATCAATTTGTGAAGCCTCCATTGTTCAATGGAAACTTTGATAAATGGGAGGCAAGAATGAGGAATTTCTTAAAGACTCAAAGCATTGAAGTCTGGAAATCGGTGATTACTGATAGCATGATGGATGGAGAATCAAAGGAACATAATACAAGAGCAATGAAAGCAATCTTGAATGGGCTACCTAATTCTATGAAGGTCAATTTTAAAAAATGCTCATCAACGAAAGGCATATGGGATAAACTTCATGATCTTCACTCAAAAGGAGCATTGACAATGATCTCTAGTCAAGAAAATGATGGAAAACAAGAAGGAAATCTAGAGCCCATCAAGGAAGCTGACAATAAGAGTAATGATATCAAGGCTAAAGAAGACCTAGGAGATGAAGAGAATGAAAAAGATTTTAAAGATCTCCTCACTAAACTTATGGCTGCCATGGAAGAGATTAACAATTTGAAAAAGGAAAATGAAGAACTTAAAAAGAAAGCGCAAGCTGGTGACCAAGACAAGACAAGGAAGGAAGTTGACCTTGTCAAGCTTCAAGTACAAGAAAGAGATGAGGAGCTCGCCAAGATTAAGGAAGAATTTCATCAAAACAAGAGAAAGCATCATGAAGAGGTCATATCCATGACAAATCAATTGGATAAGGCAAAGAAATGAGAAGATACCTTGTTGAGACACCTTAAACAAAGGTACAAAAGCTTGAACAAACTTGAAGCAGAGATTGGTCAATACAAGGAAGAGGTCTCCTCCCTTAGATCTCAACTAGAAGAAGTAAGGAAACAAGCACAAGGAACTAAGAAGGTGATGGAAGCTTTGGCATTCATAGAATGACAAGTTGATGAAGCAGAAATGGAGAGAAACACCATGATATGCCAACTAGAAGAAAAGGATGATGACATCACCAAGTTAAGATTAGAAATCACTTCTCTTAAGGCCCAATCACGTGAAGCAACCAAGATTAAGGAAGAAATGGAGGTCATTCTACCAAAGAAGGATGAAGAATGCAAGAAAATGAAGGAAGAAATTGTTTTTCTTAAAAAGGAAGTTGACTTGCTGAATAAGAACTTGAAAAGTTCTCAAACCCTAGATGACATCCTAAGTCATCAAAGGTCTCCCCTCGATAAATCATTTCTTGGCTATCCAGGTGAATCCTCAAGCAAGAATGATGCAAACCCTAATGCTTCAAACAACAAGGATGTGAGGAAGCCTGGAAGAAATGTTGATGCTCCAATTTCCAGCAAAGGCAAGGAGAAGAGTCAAGACAACTAAGGAAGAAACCCTCCTCCAAGAAGAAATGTAGATGGTGTCAAGGATGCAGAAGCAATGATTATCATTAAAGGATCCCAAGGCAAAAAGACTCCATAAGTACATCAAGCAAATCTCTATCTCCCAGGTACCAAAGTATATTTCTTGGTTATTGTTATTCTTGTACGAACTTTGGGCACGTGGCAAAAGATAGTAGGGCATATTACAAAGATAAATATAATGGTCCCCGCCAATCTTCGAGAAGCAATTATGCAAGAAGTCATGAATTCTTATTCAAGAACAACATAAAGTGCTTCAAGTGTCATAACATTGGTCATATGGCACGTAATTGTAACTTGACTTGGGCTCCTACACAAGCTAGAACTATGCCAAAGAAGAAAGTTACACAAGTATGGAGAAGGAGGCAAATTGAATTCGAAAGTCCCCTGAACACTCTAGCCAACAACACATGTTGTTGACTTGATGTAGCCATCCTCGATATTCCAAGTATTTGATGGAGACTGCCAAAAGGAAGACCATGCATACAGTTAGGGGAAGCTTATGATGATTAAGCATTCTTGTAGAAGCTATCCATGAATGGGCCCTATGAAATCCTTGATGGACAATTATCCTTTGATAGATCATCTCTTCAGAACACTCCGCTGAGGACATAATCCTTATTCAGCCGATGGAATATTGTTGAAGATATCTTCCACTTGATCACTAAGTAGGTAATCTTTGTTGAGCTAGAAGAGTTTGTGCAGGTGGGAAGAGTTGGTTCATCAATGAAGAAATGCAAACACATCTATCATGGACCATATTGCCAAAAGGAAGGGCACCATGACAGGGGAGTAACATACCCATGAAGATCTACTATTCATGAAGAAAGGAAGCAGCTCAACAAGGGGATTTCTTGGACATCCCATTTGCCATTGATGTCAAAGGGGGAGAGAATGTTGAAAGGGCATGAATATTTCCATCAATGACAAAGGGGGAGATTGTTAATCTAAGTTGTCATTGATGTCAATATGCTATTGACTGAGATGTCAATATTCTTGAGATGCCTGGTTCCAGACGATGATGCCATGACTCGTGGTTAAGTAGGATACCATCAATGAAGGTCTCAAGTCACGAAGAAGTCAAACCAGTAATTAAGTAAGCCCTAAGAAGTACTTGATCTAATGTTGCATGCACTTGATGATCTAGACTTTAACCCTTGATGACATATGGAGGACTACACGTGAAGATGCCATACCCTTGAATGATCACATGGTTGGAAAATTGGATGGATGATCTCAATTGATGATTGGAATGACAAATTAATGGAGGCTGCACTATAACATATCACTGCACCATTATGTGATGACATGGATGATACACTCATTATTGGACACTATCATGATGACGTGGATGTCCTACATGATCCTATGATGATGAAGAAGCCAAATAATGGAGGAGATAAACAATAGAGAAACCAAACAAAGAAGCCATATTGTCCTAATCATTTTCTGCACTAAATAATTCAAGGGCGGTCACAAAGAAAAATGTTTTTCACCTCCTTAGAGCCAGAATCTTTCCATGTGACCTACACCATCCTTTAGAGCATAATTTTGTCTTTCCCATGAGCTATTACACAACCCGAAAATCCAAGTGGTTTGAAAGATATTGAATTTTTAAGTAAAGGAAATTATTCCTAGCAGTGAGCCGACCTATGCTCAAAGACACATGTCGGCCTACCTCCTGTGACGTGCCCCTTCAATTTGAGTAGCGAAAAACACTATAAATATACAGTTTCGTCCTCATTTCAAGTTAGCAGTTCGGAGATCATTCTTCAAAATAAATTACAGGAGTAAGAAAGGCTGAAAAGAAAGGAAAGGAGTCATATTAATCTTTGTTTTGGGTCTGAAATCCACAGGCAGATGAAGTAACCTACAGGCAACACACCTCCAGTCAGCCAACACATAAACTAATCTCGGTTTATGCAGATATTTGGACAGAACTAAGCTCAAATATAGGAATACAGCAGTTTGCTCGGACTGTGCCTTAATTACCTTGACTATTACCTCTCTTTACCTTGTATGACTGTGATCTTCGGATCTGTACAACAGTAATGATGATAAGTGCAGCAACATCTGTTTGATGGCTCGGTGAAACCTCTTCTCCTCGGATTAAGAACCTTTTCCTTGGACTGAGATATCTTCTAGCTCAGAAGTGCAACAGGACTGCAATCTTTAGCTCTGTGTGCAACAAGACTGTAGTACCTTGACTGTGATCATTCAAATCGTTAAGCTGAGCTCAGATCTAGTATTTCGGAGTGCAACAGTTGCAAGTTGTGATAGCTCCAACATCAAAAAGCAGTTCAGTTCCTAGCTGTGCCTCGATGACAGTGACTACCTAGCACAGATTTTTGTCTGTGGACTGTGACTTCACTTACCAGTGGCTGAGGCTCAGATAATTAACTCAGACTATCTCTCAGATATCTCTGTGGGGGAGTTTCACTTCCTCAGACTGTGACTAAGGCTTGTGAAGAGATCTTGGACAGTAGCATTGCTAGATGGTAGAATCTCCTCTTGAACAGTAGCATTGGTGAACAAAAGCATCTTCTCTTGTTGAGAACTTGAGGACTTGTGGGCAGTGGAGAATACAAGGCTGAACCTATTGAAGACACTTTTGAAGTCTTTGTGAAAATCCCAGATTGGAGCCTTCTTGTTGAATAGCCTTGACTGACCTTGGAGTTAATATTGAAGACCATGATGCATCGTTGATGTCATCATGAGGTAGCCTTGCAGATCTTTGTTTGGGTATAAAGAAGAGCAGTGGTGAGACCTTCTATGAGACAACGCTGTCATTGATGATATGACGTAATGATTAAGTGAAGGGATTGCTGAAGATTGACAGGGCTCGTTGAAGAAGACTTTGGGAGACGTGAAGAACAACCTAACATATCTTGACAAAGCAAAGCTAAAGGATTGGTGTCCTTGGAGTTGGTGCTCCTAAACTCAAGGTTGGTGCCTTCGATAAGATAGAGTCGAAGCACTAGAGGTCGGAGCTTCACTAAAGTCCAAGTAGGTGCTTGGCACATCCCAGGTTGGAGCCTAGGTGTCTTCATCAAGGGTTGGAGCCCTACCTATATTGTATTTGATTCATTGTAAAGATTATATTAATAAAAGCAGTTATTTCTATTGTTCATTTTGTGTTCTAAATATAAGTGATCTAATTGGTAAAAGTAACAATTGAAAAGAAATAATGATTCACCCCCTTCTCAGTATTTCCAATAGAAGAAGAGGCAACACCATCTCATCTAAAAACCCCTTAAAGGTAGGTGCAAAAGCATCATCCTAATAGTCAAATTCTCGGTGACAAATAAGCAGGAGTTTAAATTACAAGAAATCTTATATGCACTCCTAGTCATATTGTGATGTTGTCTATGATTGAACCCAAAGATTTTTCTCAAGCCAGCCAAGACAAGCATTGGATAAAATCCATGAATGAAGAATTAGATCAAATTGAGAAAAATCAAACTTGGGAAGTAGTTCCAACCAATAAACAAAATATCATAGGCACTAAATGGGCTCTTAGGAACAAATTAAATGAGGATGGCCAAGTTGTGAGGAACAAGGCCAAATAAGTATACAAAGGATATGTCTAGGTTGAAGGGATAGACTTTGAAGAAACTTTTGCTCCTATAACAAAATTAGAGCAATCAGAATGTTTTTAGCATTTCTGTCACAAGAATTTCAAAGTGTATCAAATGGCTGTGAAATCAACATTCTTTTAGAGCAATAAGAATGTTTTTAGCATTTCTGTCACAAGAATTTCAAAGTGTATCAAATGGCTGTGAAATCAACATTCTTGAATGGAGAACTTGAAGAAGTTTACATAGAATAGCCTAAAGGTTAGTTTCAAAACCAAGAAACAAAAATATCATAGGCACTAAATGGGTTTTTAAGAACAAATTAAATGAGGATGGCCAAGTTGTGAGGAACAAGGTCAGAGTAGTATGCAAAGGATATGCCAAGTTGAATGAATAGGCTTTGAAGAAACTTTTTCTCCTGTAGCAAGATTAGAGGCAATAAGAATGTTTTTAGAATTTTGATATCACAAGAATTTCAACATGTATTAGATGAATGTGAAATCAGCATTCTTGAATGGAGAGATTGAAGAAGAAGTTTATATAGCACTGCCTTAATGGTTTCCAGTTGTCAGACAATCTTGAGGATGTGTGTTGGTTAAAAAAGGCAATGTATGGACTAAATCAAGCACCAAGGGCATGGTATTCCAGATTAGACAAATACCTACAGCGACAAGGCTTCAAAAGAGAGACAGTTGATAGTAATTTGTATATCAAATCTGAAAATAAAAATTTGCTAGTTATTATTATTTATGCTGATGACATAGTCTTTGGAAGTGATCAAGAGTTTGTAGCTGAAACGCAAGATGAATTTGAGATGTCAATGCTTTGGGAACTCTCACTTTTTCTTGGTTTACAGATTACACAATCAGCAAAAGGCATGTCATTTCCCACAGCAAATATCTCAAAGAAATGTTGAAGAAGTTTTGAATGGAAGAGTGTTCACCTGTTAGTACTCTTGTAGTCAATGTATATAAGATGAGCAAAGATGATGAGTCATAAGAGAAATCAAACAATGTTCAGATCAATGATTAGCAGCTTGTACCTAACAGCCTCAAGGCCAAACAAAATGCAAGTCATTGGTTTGGTAGCAAGGTATCAATCAGCTCTTAAGGAAAGCCACCTATTCTGAAAATCTCAACTACTGAAATTCTATTGCAGCAACTGGAAATTATTCTTCTAATTTTAACAATTTATTTGTTACAGCAAATACTGAATAAATCACACTACAACCTTCACAAATAAAATACTGCGAAAATAATAGCACTAGGAATTGAGAAAATACTAGCACACACACAATAAAATTGACACCATTATTTTTTGACAAATATCCCCAAAAAACCCAACTTGGGAAAACTGAAGCAGCAGTGAGGGTTTTTATTATTATGCAGTAATGAAAATCTCAGTACAATCTGGATGCACAAACTGGAAATCCACTACATGAGAAAATGGCTACAAAAAATAGTGAGACAAATTTTGTCTCACCCAGCACTGATCCAACTCCAAAACTAGCTCTAAATGGGCTCCACAAAACCCCTGCATCAAGCCTGCGCAACCACTGATACGCTCTACCTGGAGCTGCAACTGATCAAGTCGTTTGCCCAATCCAGTGTCTAAGAATGACTCATTGATCCCTTCCATAAATCTTCTTGACCTTCAGCAACTTAATCGACCCTCTGTCTAGCCAAATCGAACTACCACCTCTAAAGCTTTTGCGCAGCCTCACTGAGGAAACTCGTCCCTCTTGTAGTTAACTCTCTAGATCTGGAAAAATTTCCTCCATACTCACTGCCCCTACCCCTCACTCCCTGCTTCGATCTCTAGCTCTCCAGCAACTGACTGCTACTACTCTGGAAATCGATCTACCAAGGAAATCAAACTTCTTGTGTTCTAGTGTATATTCTCCAAGTGCCCATCAACTTCCTCTTATAATCCACCATTGGAGCACCAACAACCAAGATTAAATCTTAATCAATGGCTAGGATCATCTTGGAGTTGATCCGTGTGAGTTTCTAGATGATTCTCACCTTATCTCAATTAATACTGATTAATTAACCATATTCCCTAAGTTTAGACTTAGGAAATATTTAAAAATCAGTTAATAATCTAATTGAGACACTTCTATGTGGAATTTCAATAAACGATTTATGGGTTTTGGAGAACTCATGTATTCTAGCCTCTCCACCAAATCTTGTGGCTAGACCACATCCGATGCTACAGAAACTAACACTCCCTCTTCGTGAGGACTATGTTCTCTCCAACTAGTGCTCAACAACTCATGTTGCAATCTGTTGCATCCTGCTACTACAACACCTTGTTTTTGTATCACCTCTGTCACGTTGTTGATGTTTGGCTACCACTGCCCACCAACCACTACGCAACTTTGATGTTGCATTTGTGCTACCACTGACACTGCCATACTGCTGCCAACACTACATCTGCACTGCAACTCCCTCTCATTTGTTGTCGTTGCAACTACAACAAATGCAACTGAAAAGCATCCAAAATACTGAATCAATAGTGTTCAGTTTCACGCATTTGTCTCCCGAGTCTTGATTGTTACTAGCCTCTGCATTGTAATTGAAGTATCTACGTTGTCGCTGACTTTGCACTGTTGCCAACTCTACACTGTGCTCCTCAGTATCTGACTGCTACTAGTCTAGACTCTGCAACTGTCACTCTGGTTCTGACTGCATCAACTGCCATTGATCCATCCTGCTACTGAATACTGAAGGACCCCATAGCAAAGTAATGATCCATGAGGTGGACTCCTCAAGGATCCTGCCCAATCTTTGTAGCTCTATGGGCCTACAACTCCAAGTCACCCCACCTCACTCCTGGAGGTATGGTTGCTATCATCGCCAAGTCTTCTTCCAACCTGGAGGACAGCTTATCTATCTCAGCTGACGTTGCCTGCTAGTCCTGCTTCTCCAACTTGTCCTTCCTGAGAGGACACTGCATACAGTAGTGACCGAGCTCACCACACCCGAAACACTTGACCTTTAACAGGTCCTTATTCTTCTTTCTTTGCTCCCCTTGCCCCTAACTGGGACCCTTTGATGCGAAGGCCACATTCTCCTCCTCCTTCACCACCTTCTATCCACTGCTACTGTTGCCACTGATGGAGCTCTTCAACGAGGCTCGTCTCAATTCCTCCTACTGCAAATCAGCCCACATTTTTTCCCACCTGGTAGCGTCTCTCCTCAATATACTTTGGACGAAGACCTGCCAATCCTCTAAGACAGTGTTGTGTGCCAATCGTACTAGCTCTGAAGGTTGAGGCACTGCCCAATAGCTGAAAGTTGGTCTCAGACTTCCTGAATCCTGGTGAGCAAGAGGTCTATGCCTTCCCCCTTCTACATCTTGATGCATCTCACCTTCTCCTCCAAGAACATCTTTCACTGCTCAGAAATACCCTGGTATAGCGTGGAGAGAGCATCCCACATTTCTTTGGTTGTTCCCTTAGCCGCTATATGTAAGACTATATGGTCCCGGACTCCATCCAGGATCAAACGCTTCGCCCGCGCCATCTCCTTTCTATATTCCTTGAGCTGATCCACATCTTGGGGAGCTACCACTACATTATCAATGTAGGCTTTCAAGCCATATTCATCTAGAAGGAATGACACCCTGGCCTTCCATATGACATAGTTGGATGATCCATCCAACCTATCCTTACCTCTAAATCCAGTTGTGGCCATCTTTGATCTGTCGACAACTCCCTCTTTCCCTTTGCTTCGTTGTTGCTCTACTACTTGCACTTCATTCTGGAATGTGCAGATCTGCTAGCTGCTACTACCACTCTGCCTAGAAAAATCGAACTTTCCAGACTTGTAATTCCCTGAGAAAAATTTTCCCTCTGCTATGTGTGCTTTTCTCTTCCACCTCACACTAGTTCTGCCACTGCAAAGCCCTCTGCGTCCAACCAGAAATCTGCTCAGTGAAAATTTGAGTTGCCATTGCTCCCTCTGACTGCTAGAATCACTCTCCTGGGCAAATTGAATTTTCTGCACCCTTACAACTGAAAATCAAACTGTTGGCCCAACACAATTCGGCCTACATGTCTGAACACTGCACTACCTTTGAAAATTTCGACATGTTGCTCCCTTTGAGCAATGAAATTCTTTCTCCACTTGTTAGCTTCCTGGTTGATCACTCACGCTCTGATACCATGTGAAAATTTCAACTACTGAAATCTTATTGTAGCAACTAGAACTTATTCTTCTAATTGTTAATTAATTTTAACAATTTATTTGTTATGACAAACACTGAATAAATCATACTGCAACCTTCACAAATAAAATATTGCGGAAATAATAGTGCTGGAAACTGAGAAAATACTAGCACGCACAATAAAATTGACACTGTTATTTTTGGACAAATATCCCCATAAAACCCCAACTTGGGAAAACCGATGCAGTAGTG
This sequence comes from Pinus taeda, assembly GCA_000404065.3. Lineage (NCBI taxonomy): Eukaryota > Viridiplantae > Streptophyta > Pinopsida > Pinales > Pinaceae > Pinus > Pinus taeda. The sequence continues at coordinate 41,042 of APFE030896055.1, read as the reverse complement.
AGGGTTTTTATTATTACGCAGCAATGAAAATCTGAATACAATCTGGATGTACAAACTGGCAATCGACTACAAGAGAAACTGGCTACAAAAATTAGTGAGACAAATTTTGTCTCACCCGGCACTAATCCAGCTCCAAAATTGGCTTTGAATGGGCTCCACGAAACCCCTGCGTCATCCTATGCATCAAGCCTATGCAGCCACTAGTATGCTCTGCCTAGAACTGCAACTGATCAAGTTGTTTGCCCAATCCACCATCTAAGAATGACTCATTGATCCCTTCTGGAAATCTTCCAGGCCTTCAACCACTGAATCGACCCTTTGTCTAGCCAAATCGAACTGCCACCTCTGAAGCTTTTACGCAACCTCACTGAGGAAAATCGTCCCTCTTGTAGCTGACTCTCCGGATCTAAAAAAAAATCTCCTCTGAACTCATTGTCCCGACCCCTCACTCACTGCTTCGATCTCTGGCTCTCCAGCAACTAACTACTGCTACTCTGGAAATCGACCTGCCAAGGTAATCAAACTTTTTGTGTTCTAGTGTTGTATATTCTCCAAGTGCCCACCAACTTCCTCTTATAATCCATTGTTGGAGCACCAACGCCCAAGATTAAATCTTAATCAATGGCTTGGATCATCTTGGAGTCGACCTGTGTGAGTTTCTAGATGATTCTCACATTATCTGAATTAATAATGATTAGACTTAGGAAATATTTAAAAATCGGCTAATAATTTAATTGAGACACATCTAGGTAGAATTTCCAAAAACGATTTTTGGGTTTTGGAGAACTCATGTATTCTAGCCTCTCCACCAAATTTTGTGGCTAGAACACATCTGATACTATAGAAACTAACACATGTCAACTGCAAAAGGAATGTTTAGGTATCTAAAGGGCACAATGGACTTCGGATTACGGTATCCAAAAGGTCAGAACTTCTTTGAGACTGCACACATTGATGTTGATTGTGCTGGCAATATAAATGATAGAAAGAGCTTAAGTGGTGATGCTTTCTTCCTGGGGAATTGTTTGGTGGCGTCGCTAAGCAAAAAGCAAAGTTAATCTCACTTTCCATAGTTGAAGCCGAGTACATAACAGTGGTTGCATGTTGCACTCAAATCTTATGGATGAAGCAGATCTTAGAAGACATGGAGGTGACCTTTGATCAATCAATTCCCATTTTTTGTGATAATACAAGTACCATAAACATGTCCAAGAACCTTGTTCTTCACTCAAAGACAAAGCATATAGCCATGAAGTACCATTTTCTCAGGGAACAATTGGTTGATTAGATTGTAAGGTTGGAATACATACCTACAAAGGAACAAATTGATGATATATTCACCAAGCCTCTTGATAGAGAACCCTTTGAATATTTAAGGCAGAAGTTGGGAGTGGTATCTCCCTCATTTCTTCAATAAATTCCTTTAGGAAAGAGGGATACAGGGCATGTTGAAGATAATGGAGAATATCCTAGAATAGGTAGAGTTGGTTCACGTAACCTCAGGATAGGAATTAGTTTCTATTTCTTAGGATGCTATTCTAACTTCCCCAAAACCATGTTTTCTATTTAATGTGTAATGTGCATGAACAATGCAGAGTGTTCTGCAGAGCCAGACTCTCCTGGTTCAGGCTCTCTTTCATAGAGCTGACCAGTGGGTTTTATTTTATTAATACAAACATTGCTATTTTTATCATGGTATCAGAGCGTCAAGGCTGAGGAACCTGTACGCTGGCTGGTGGGTGGTTCTTTGAACCGGGATCATCGCAGTTGTGAGGAGGATAATTGCGACGAATCCGAAATCGTCGCTGGTTGTGAGTGTACCTCTACGACGAGGGCACTATAGCTCCTTCGCGAATATTTTTACTTTTTTCGTCGCAGGTATTTGATGTACAGCTGCGACGACGTCGCAAAAAAGACAGGCACATCTGCGACGATCGTGTAAATCAAAGAAGCAACGTGGGGAAGCCAAGTGTTGACACCTAATCCTCAGCGATTGGGAGAATTGAATGTGAATAGTCATCAAGAAGATGAACTGAACGATCACATTCATGTATATAATAGATAGCTACCTAATGGAATAAATGAATCAGTTTTCTTGGAGTTACTCCTGGCCTAACATGGTATCAGAGCACAGGTCCCAGGTTCTTTTTTTAACCTTGCCTTGTAACTCCTCTGTCCACTGCCTGACATGGTACCAGCAATAGAAATCTCTCATGCGATTTTCTTCGTCCATTTTCAATAGCCGAATCTGCTGGTTGAAGAAGCAGACTTCGAGCTCGCAATTTCACGCTGATATGGTAATGATATAGACTGTTTGATATGTCACCGTTAAGTTCATATATATGAAACGTTGTTTGACTGTATCAAATATTTGAAACGCTGTATTGAGCGGATATGTCATGTTTTGAAATCGCTGTATTAAAGATATTTGGAACGCTGCCTGAGTTTTGAAATCGCTGTATTAAAGATATTTGGAACGCTGTTATATTTTGTGTAAGCTGTTGAGCATGGTATCAAAGTTCTCTTCATTTGAAACGCTGTTTTGAAGCTGCCCGGTATATGCCATACACTCCTTTTGTTTAAAACGCTGGAATTTTGAAGTGGTATACGAGTAGTATACGCTGCTCTTAACATCTGTTTTCGGAGCGAGTGAAACTACGTTTGAGTTGAACTGCATATTGAACCTTTTTTGAATTGATATATATTGGTAGCATAAGTTATATGAGGTGATATATGTGCAGTTTTTGGATGATATTTGAAAACGATTCAATAGTGTGAACAGCGTAAGAGAAGGCGCAGAAGAAATCTGAATGATTCACATTCTATATAAATCCAAATGCTGTATTGAATGGGGCATGCGTAGTTTTTCATTTAAATCATTTGAATGGTAATGTTACCCTGCTGCATCGTGAAGTTAAAGCACTAAAATGATATGTAATATATAAATATATTACATTGAAGTGATATGTATATAAAATTTCAATGAAATGTTGATGTTTTTATCAAACATTGGAGGGATTTGAAGAAACACGTGCAATAAAGAATTTTTTCTTATCACAGAATATATTTTTTTTTACAGAATGCTCAATCATCTCTATGGTAGGAAAAGTCCACTAGCAAGGAGAACTATCCTGATTGGTCCCGGATGATACAACACACCCTCATCTTAAATGAGTTGTGGAAAGGAGTGTGTGTCGGAGAAAGAGACAGTGACCCAGAAAAGCCTACATCAGACAAAGAGCTCGCCATCTGGGAAAACAAAAACAGCAAAGCGTATGCATTAATCGCAGCATCTGTAAATAAAGAGGTGAGTCGCCACATTTCATCATATTCCACTGCCTTTGAAACTTTACAAAAGCTGAAAGAACTCTATTCTGCACTTGAAGTCGTCCAACTTATGATTAAACTCTTCACTCTTGAACTACAAAATAATGATCCTCTTGCTCTTGCATCTGAAATAAAG